>CM070877.1:149345105-149507608 GCA_036365515.1 Torymus aiolomorphi
TGAACTAAATAATTCTTTTGGTACCGAGAGTTTCTCAATACTTGAATTACATCCAACATTCTAACATATTTTCAAACTATATAGGGGAGAGCGGGGCAAGTAGCGCAGGGAGGTAAATTGACAGTACTATAAAAACTTATTGTAAATACGGTATTGCACCGTGGTTCAGTCGTCATAGATACTGTATAAAGTGACGAACATCAATGTACAGTACAGTAACAGTATTTATGACGACTGAGCCACAACGCAATACTGTGTTTACAATAAGTTATTTATAGTACACTGAGAAAAATGATGTATTAAAAATTACTATAATATATAGGAACGTGGGACAAATCTCAAATACTAAAATTATTACTATATTTTATAGTAAAAATTACTATGTACATAGCAATTTTTATTATGTATATATCAATTTTTACTATAAAATCTAGTAAACATTTTGGTATTTGAGATTTGTCCCTACGTTCCTATATATTATAGTAATTTTTAATACATCATTTTTTTTTCAGTATACTAGCAAAATCCAAATACGCTGCGCGCGTACTATTTTGTTTTTTAGGTTATGAATATATAATTTTTCATTATGATTTCATTTTAATTGGTTTAAATGATAGAATAATCAGATCATTTTTCAAAGAATGACAAAAATAATCTTTTTATTCTAATTTGATTTAATTATTTAGTTTTAAGTAGTTAAGAATAAAAATTCAATTTCAAAAATTCAAATGTAGCGGAAGTAGCGAATTTTCGCGCCTATTCCTTACAGACCAATCAAAATCACTCTTTAAGTGCTTCACAACATCTGGCCATCGTGTTTTTAAGAGTTCTATTGATAATCTTCTTGTCAACTTACCTCCCTGTGCTACTTGCCCCGCTCTCTCCTACTATAGATTAAACTATAATTATCTCTCGAAATAAAAAAAAAACTGAATCTAAATCCTAATGAACGATTATAACAAATCTAAACTTTACAACAAGTCCTCTTTACACAACAAACTCACGCCAATTACAATTCGCAGCAACAACATTTCAATCACCTCAACTCCACCTCACCCGCTTATCAGCCACACCACACGGTCTATAAAAAAAAATTGCCAACTTTCGCGGCCACCTTTGTACAACACCGCCGACACTGGCGCAAGTCATCCGCGTGCGGTAAGAGTTTTCCCTTTGACGTACATATACGCGCGCGCATGCGCTTGTAAAGGCGCAGCGTTGACAAAAAGAACATTTAGCGCTATACACGCCGGCGCGACGAAGATTTTTATCTCTATGGCTTCACTTCTCTTATACCCACACTCCGCACTCCGCGAGCGCGATGCAGATGGGTTTTTACGCGCCGCCTCCTGTCTTAGTTTCCTTTAGAAAATACCCTGGAATGCGAGTTCAATTAATGGAGTAAAAAATTGCGGTATATATACGCTCTGTATGAAAAAAGTTCGCGAGCGCGGGTCTATTCTCTCTGCCCCTCTCGCCGCTGAAAATGAAGCCTGCGGAGAAGATTGCCTGAGTCGACGGGGCGACTTTTTTCGAGTTTTTAATGAATTGCGGGTTAATTGCTCTCACTCGCGCGAGCCGACGCGCGGGCTAATTGACGTAGAGTATAATACCTGTCCGTTATGAATCTCGTGTGTGTGTGTATGTGCGCGATTCATAATTTATAAACAATGATCGCGCGCTGACGTGGTACGTGCGCGCGCGCGCACTCGATGGAGCCGTTTAGAGCGGTCTAAGAATCCGATGTATTCCCGTCGGAATTTTATCAGCGGATTTCATCTGGTCGCGCGCCAACGGCTCTACTCCCCGTAGATTAATTATTATTTCATTGTAAATACATATAGGTGAACGTGTTTCTTAATACCATAGCACGTATACGGCATACGTGCACTAGTGTGCTTTAATTTAGAAACTTGCACGCCACGAGTAGGAGAAAAAATGACCGTGGCGATCGCCGTGCCCGGCTAATATCCTAATCTCGATGTCGTCGCCTTATTATGTAAGGGAAAAAGTATACATACAATTGTAGATCCGACGCACGCGCAGAGAGCGAAAAAAGGAACAAGCCGCGCGTGTAACGCCGCGCGCCACTGTGCGCGTATATATATATAGAGCGTGCGGCGCTATCGGCGCGATCTATCACGGTGACAGATGTAAGTCGCATGAAGTGAGTATACTATATACAGCCGCGGCTGGAACTGTCAAAGTCCGAGCGAGCCGCGAGTCTCCCGCGCCCGGTTTTGTACTAACGAACGATTCTTATCGAGAACAAACACGTAAAAGTCCGAGAGCGAATAAATAAAAGCCGACTCTTTTTTCTAATAAACCGTAACAGCCATTAGCTTTCTCCATGGCACACGTGTGTGACGTTACCGATTTGAATTATTTAGGGATCGTTTTTTTCGGTTAATGAGATGCGAGGAATGCGCCCGCGGTCGTTCCGAAGCTAATAATGTAGAGGAACAATGTAAATTATTTTAACGTATAGTTGAATGTGTGACCGAATAAGTTCGTTTATTATTGTATGCATGAATTTCAGAAGCGGCTTCTATATATATTATAAATTTTAATTAATCCCGACTAATAAGCTCTCCAGCGACATAAATAAACATCTCCGTACCACACACTTCTTCCCAGAACCACTACATCATCGAGTCCCACACTTTTTTTCCCCCATCATACACTTACCCCATATACACACACCCACGCGAGCATATTGTTCCGATTAACACTAACCTTCTCAAATATGCCCGAAATAGATGTAAAACCTCGGGCCTCACACAAAAAAACGCAGCGCGCCTACCCGAATGACAGAGTGTACACTCGCGCGCGCGAACCGATCTATTTAAATATCTCTTTCTTTCCCTTTTTCCTTGGCGCTCTCCCTCGGGGTAACAACTCTCTCCCGCTCTAGCTCCATATATTAGCGCGGTATTTTAGGTTAGCTAGTTTAAATGGGGGTAGCGCCTCGCGCCGTGCCTTGCATCGCTTAGGAGCTTTTTCGCGCGCGACCATTTTCCTTTTAATTTAAAGCGCGTCTTTGCCTGTTCCCCTCCCTTCCCGTACTATCGCGCCGCGATAAGTGGGTCGTTTATGCGTTTTATCGCGCGGAATCTACACTTGCTCGCGCGCGCGGGCCTACTAACGAGTTCTGCGTATATATCTGTACGCATGTGCATTGTGTATTTTGTGTACAGGTGCAGCGCTCGCTATAAATTTTCGCGCGTTCGCGCTCTTTTCCGCAAGGCTCTCTCGTGTGTGCGATAATCTGTCGTTAATTTACGGCGATAACGATCGGGATATTTAATGATGTTTAAACAAAGAGGCGCGCGGAGCGAGGGTGTGTGCCTGCGCGTAGCTTTTCGTTTGAGAGGTGCTCGATGCGGCTTTTGATGTTGCGCGCGAGTTTTATGTGGAAGAATTAAAACTTGTGCGTTTGGTTGAAGAGCGCCGACGCGATTGTAATCGGCAAAGGTGCAATTCATAAAATTAAAGTGCGTGAACGAGAGCTATAGTTTTTTGTTTTTTTGATGGTCAAGGAAAATGCGAGCAGCTGCGCACGTGTGCATGTCCGCAAAGGGTGCCGTGAAAATTTGTATGGAAGAGTTATGCGCGCGCAGTTGTTTTCGAAAGAATGTTTGGCTTTATTATGAGAAATTACAATTTCAGCTTATTTTTATTCTTTTGTTACAGCAGAATACTAAATGCTTTATTTATGGTAGTGTGTATTTTGAAAAAATGTTCTTCAAAATGTTTTACGGCCGCACTCTTGACATCTTTATTGCCTTTTTTAATTTAATTAAACCCGCGAACGATGTTAGCTACTGTGAATACAAAGTAAGCTACTGCAATAGCAAGCGGCACTACCATCTTACAATAAAACAGATCTAAATAAATATACTCTTTCAACTACATAATCATGTACTTATTCTTTTATTACTCTCGAAACGCCAATAAAAATCACTGAAATGTGTCTGAATAATCACGACCAGCTCTTAAATTTAATAATTAGAACATACCGTACCGCAAAAACACTTCTCATGCCCATCATCTCGTATACTAAATTACACATACTCAACTCGAATCGACACATCGAATTAGCAATTCCAATCAGCACCACCATTTGCGAAAAATTAAATTACACGTCCAGTTGCGCTAATTGCAGCTCGCGCAAAATCGGCCTGATCTTCGCCGACAATGAGCGTACCCATCGCTCTAGAAAATTAAATAACTCCTCCGCGCGGAATTAATACACTATAACCACGCGACATAAAGCCTCCTTATAACCACTACATAAAACGCGCGCAATACTCTTCAAACAACCCGCGCGCACTGATACTTACGCGCAACGGCAATTACGCCCATCTATACGTATAGTGCATGAATATGCAAACGCACCGACGCCTGCGAGAGCTCAATCGACCCGTATAGTGCACTGCACGTAGACATACACGTACAGATACGCGAAGTCACCTTATAGACGAGCTGTCGTAGCCTTTTAACCCAGTAGCGCTTCCGGCATTTCTTGCGTGTCGTATTAGGAGAGATCGACTGTCGTAATTTGTTGTTTCTCGCTCGCTGCTCGTATAAAGTTCCATTGCGCGCATAGCACCGCACCGGCGCGCCGCGTCGCGTCTCGCCGTAATGGCTTTTATATATATTTACGCGCACGGGATCCGCGGAAAAGTTATGTAGGTAGGTAAGGTTTTAGGTTTCTTCGCCGAGGTCTTAATTGAATTTCAAAGTATACACGCGCGTGCAGCGGCAGTCGCCGAGAATTTATTATTCGATGGAATCGAACCAGAAATTGCCTACCGTACTGCCGCGCGGTTTTTCTTTCGCGGGTTCAGAGCTCGAGGCGTATATATATGTGTGCGTACTATATACTCGTTTTGGAGCGAGCTGGGTTTTATTGGCCGTTAAATGGTTCAATCTGCGGCTGAATTTATGCATGAGGATGATGATAAAGGCGCGCGGGCGGTGCCTAATGCGGGAGCCAATCGTTTAGCGAATTCTCGTATGAAGTAATCAGCTCGTTGTCGGCGGTCGTTTCCCAACGGAATGACTTCTTTTTCCCGTAAAATAGTTCGAGTCAATTTGAAGTTTTTTTTTCGGATTGGAATATTATTACAATCTTACATGAAAAGTAAGGACAATTAACTAAGGTAACGATTACAAGCCTCGTTACGAACATACATATAATATAAGTGACATGTAAAGCACGTGTAAATACATAGTTTGCATTTAAACGCTCTAGCTTATCATTAATCAAATAAAACCGCAATTACACTCCAGTTTTAAATTTACTGTAAATTTAATTTGCGCGTGATTACAGGCGCTCCGAAAGCCCTCTTCACAGACCCATAAAACGCGAGGAATCCGTTCTGGCGCAGCAGAATAATCGTAAACTCCGCTACGCAACCCAGTATTTCCTCAAATTCAGCGCTCGACCCGCTGCTGCTACCTCATCTCTCCTCTCTCTTTCTCTCCCTCTATATCCACCCAACAAGAAAACCCGCGTAGCGCGTTACAAATGTCACAATTCGTATTCCATCCCCGCGCGACGACGACGCCGGCACACCCGCATTCGCGCGCTTAATACCTAAAAAAACGCGCATCGGCTCACCACGGCCTCTCCTGAGGAATGCCCCTCGTATCCGAAACTGCGCACGCGCCGCAGCGCTGAGAAAAAAACGCCATACCATGACAGCATAAACATTCGCTCATATATACCCCTGTCGCGTCGACAGCTGTCAACATACACACACACCGAAAAACGTAACCGCTCCTAACGATCCTCCGCGCTACCCCCGTGATGTGCAATATCTCACGCGCTGCGTATAACAGCAGCAGCAGCTTCTCTCGCGGGAGATGCACTATACGCACACACATATATATCTATATACCAAAAAGCCGCGAAATCAAAGGGAAGTGCGAGCGCATACCGGTTTGCGCAAAAAAATTCATACGTGACCCGCGCGCGATGCATAAAACGAAAGGGCGCGCGCAAGCGTATATAGTACCTATATACACACATACACGCAGGCGTGTGTGTGTGGAAAAAGTAGCGGCGAGCGCACGGAAACCTGTTCGAGGGGCGCCCGTCGCGTGCGAGAAATCGCGCGCGCGCGTTAGTGTGGTATAGAGCGGGAAAGCTCTCGAAAATCGCGCGACACATGGGAAACAACGACTTTTCCGCGAGCGCCTCGTGCGTCTTGTCTTTTTCCCCTCGCGTGTGTGTTGTTATAGAGTAGAAAGTCTCGCATGGAGGGAGAGAGAGAGAGAAGAAAGCTAAACGCCGAGTTAATCGCTGCGTAATTTGGCTCCGATATATATTGCTGAAAATTGCAGGCGAGTGTGTCGTCGTCGTGAGCGCCGCGGAGGAATTTTAACGCGGACGGAAATGGAGTTTAAGAAAGTGCAGCACACGGGGAGAAAAGAAGCGGCGGCGGCAGTAGTGTGATGTTCTCCTGCAGCCCGGGGAAAACCCGGTACTGCTGCTCTGCGGGTTTTTAATTGATTTTCCGCCGGAGTAATTAGCCGCGAGTTCGAGAAAGTGTCCGCGCGTGCAGCCGCTATAAGAATACCTAAGCGTTGCAATTTTCATTTTTGTTGACCCTCTCCGCCATTAAACACAAGAGCCCCGTACTCTAATGAAAGTTTCTAAATAAAAAAATTCGTGTGTATAGCACGACATGGGCAGTGCAAAAAGCCCGCGTTACACAACCCGCGCCTCCCTCCCTCATAAATGCAAATGACAATAACTGAATCCCATCGGAACCAGTCCCTCTCTCTCTCTCGCTTTCTCTCCCCCTTCACAAGAACCCTCCTAATTAAATTTTTTTCCTCCTCCACCTCGCCAGCAGCACACGCCCGCGGCATACATCCTCCACATACACATTGCCCATCACCACACAATTACATTTCTTTCTCCCTCTTCCCCTGTCCGCCGTGTCCGCATCACGCTCTCCGCGTATTACTCTTCTTGTCGCTTATTCCACTGAAGCCTGATGCGCGCGCGCGCACATAATACATTTTTCCTCTCTTTTTCCCTATATACTCGTCTCTCGCTCTCGCTCGAATATTTTCCCCCGCGTGCGTAACACGTGTTCGTCGTCGTCGTCGTCGCGCCGACGGGGAATCCGGCGCGCACTTTGTCACCGAGGCCACGCCCTTCGTCAAAGCGTTGCAGCGAGAGAGAACAGCTCCACCCGTCAAATCTATATAGCGCGCGGGGTATATACTATACGCGCAATTATTTCCGCGCGCGCTGGAGAGAGAGAGAGTGAGGATGAATTATCGCTTACACGACGCGTAGTCGGGGGCTTTTCTTTCCGGGGTTAAGCTTCCGAGACGCGAGGCGTGTGAGCTTGCGGGAGGTTGCGCATCGTTGGTTATTTGCAGCTGAGGAGAGGTTTTTTTTTGGTGAGTGTGGCTGCGATGGTTCGTAATTTAATTAATTTCAGATAGGCCAACTATGGGGAGGCCATTGTCTGAGATCGTACAAGTTAATGTTAAACAATATTTTGAGCGCAGACACTTTTGAACATGACTGTATCCGCGTATACCAAAATACTGTTTGTTTTATTTTCGAATACCTCATTTAATTGTTCGCGCTAAAAAAAGTTGAACATGAAATTTAATTTAGCGAACCGACTGTTACTCGCCGCGAGGAACACATACCCAATCGATGACAGATATCATTTCATAAAGCCAAACAAAACAAGCGAACCCTTCATTATACACACAACAATAATAATAACAATAAAAATCAAAGAAGAAAAAAGCACGGAGAGGAGAGCACGTTAATCGCTCGCCGCGCGCGACAGCATACCTGCGCAAACCCATAACGACTCATACAAACGAGGTCTTCATCGGTTCGCGGAAAGCCGTTCTCCGCAGAGCCGGACCCCCTAACCCAGAAAGAGAGAAGCGACACGCGCTCATGCGGCAAAAAGACAAAACGAAAAGGCCATTTAACGCACGACGCACTCCCTCTCAATTCATTACTCTCCTCGTGCCGAAGATTCGTACGCGAGTATGTATATAATAGCGCGTATGTGTATCTGTGGGTACGTATGAAGGCACGCGGCGCGGGTTATGGGGGGACAATTAATTAGAAATTATTCGTCGGATATCGGAAGGTCGATCACTGCTCGAGTATGTATACCTATGGCCAACAGCGGAGGACAGGAGGAAAGAGAGAACCGTCGCGCGACGCAGAGTCGGAGCCTTTGATGCGTCAGCTGTCCCGCCGGACCACTTTTTCGCCCGCTCGCGCATCGCTCGCGTATATTTACGCGACTCCGTGTGTACGTATACGTGTACACACATATATATGTGCGCGCGCCTGTGTATATGTATACGCGTCACTCACGACCGAATAGAATTTGGCAGTCTACACGCCGGGCAGTTTGTATCTATTGCCGCGCGAGGATGTCACTCGCCCGCGCTTTTTCTCCCATTGTCCCCTCTCTCTCCCTCCCGTGTATATGACGCTTTTAACGATATTAGAGCGAGCAGCGAGAGGTTCTCACGAAAAACACGCGGGCCCGCATTCCCGCCCCGCCGATCGCGCTGGCGCGATTCGATTCGCGTATAAGTGTGTGTTGTATGTTGCGGATTCCAAAGCGCGGTGTGTTTTATGGCTTATCGGAAATATTTAGCGGTATGTGTGTATTTTGTGGATGAGTATACATCCGAGAGAGAGAGAGAGAGAGAGAGAGAGAGAGAGAGAGAGAGAGAGAGAGGCGGCGCGAGAAGCTTGTTATAATGTAGACAAGTGCGCCGCAAAGATGATTGCGCGAGATTGCGCGCGCGCATGTGTGTGTGTGTGTGTGTCTTTTAATTGATGAGATCAAGAGAGAGGCGGTGGAATGGTTTATGTTCTAGCAATGTTCTTTGTTACGTTGTATTATTTGCATCGGTGAAGAGTAATTTTGATTTTTTGTGCGAAATATTCGCGTGGACGATGAGCTACGTTAAAGGTGTTCGTTAATATTATATATATATAATAGTTTACGATAATTGACATCTCGTCAACGAGCTAATTTGAGCGCTTTTAATGACCTACACCTTTCGCTAGACCCCCCTCCTCTTCCCTCTTTAATCGTTCAATTATTATTAAAATGACGCGACTGTAAATTATGAAATTCGCGATCATTAAGAGCGGCCAAGATGGTCATAGGTGTCGCCTGTGCCATGCGCATGTTCGACGTTATATGTATTATATACATATAACTGCGCGCCTTTAATTGTATTTACGATCGTACTAATTAAAAATGCTTTATGCGTTACGATCATTACCGTGTTCGCTTAAATGAGATATCACCAGTTCTGCAACTGCTCTCGCGTCGCAAAAAGTCATATATAAAGGGCGATAAAATATACTTTCGATGTGTCGCAATTAATATGTCAAAATTAAGCAGGGAACAGGTTAACGAGCGGCCCACAATGGACCCCTAGTTCAAACAGTATCGAATTGAAATTCATAAATCCAGCGAGGGAATCAAAACCTGCGCCTCGCGTCCCATTTATCTCCTCCTCATATTAGGAAATCATTATTCATTCATCGTATATGCACCGGCCGCGGCTGCTCCTCTTCCAACCCTCGCTGCGAAATAACGAGAACCGATAAATATCCATTCACGGCCGACAGATTGCGCGTAAAAAAGGGAATAGGAAGAGCGACGCACAGACGGAATCGCGTAAAAATTTTGCATAAAGGCGTTGCGTATGTATTATACCTTCGCATACGTAAAATCGACGCGACATGATTTGTCGAACTGCGAGCAGCCCGCGCGCGCCAGCTGTTCACTCTCTTTCTCGCAAAGAAATCGTTATAAGTATACCGATTCACGTGTGTGTGTGTGTGTCTGCGCGTACGTTTCTTCGCCTCTCGCCCGTCTCGCATTCCCCGCGCGCTCTTATTTAAAATGCAGCTGTATATATATGCTGCTGCTGCACGCGCCGTATAGACTTTTTTCCTCCCGTCTCGACGGCGCGCGCGCCCGCGTGGCCTTATCTGATATCGGCTCCGGGGAACAAAAGTCACCTGTCACAAATGTCACACCACTACCTGCGCGCGTGTATGTGTGTGTGTATATATGTGTGGTTGAAACGGCGGAGTCATCCCGTGACGACGGCTAGAAAGCGATATATACGCGGGAGGGAGGGCAGAGGTGTACATCTGTGTCTGTCTCGCTTTCTCCGTCTGCGCGCGCGGGGCATTTTTTTACGGGATCATTAAAGAGATTCCCGCGGCCCGCGGGAAGGTTGCGTATATTATATACACGAGAGAGAAAGAGGGGACTAGTATTCCGGTGTCCGTTTCGTTTCTTTTCTTTTTTATATCGTCTCGTCGCGGCTATCGTAATGAACGCGGCATAAATCATCGATTACTATACGTGTCCCGAGATTGAGAGGTAATTGATTATTGTTACGTCGCGGGATAGACAAGGAGGCTGGCTGGATATGTCGAGATTGGACTGGAAGTTTGAATATTTGATTGGAAATTAGAATAATTTTTTTTTTAGTTGTCGTTTTATGGTAATTTTTAGATTTTGTCTCTGGTTAAATGGTTAATATATTGTAGTTTTAATATATTATAGTTTAAAGTTGGAATAGATTATGTATTATATTTTTATTAATATTTTGAATTTTCATCAATAAGATCCCTGAATATTTTCCAGAGCCTATATTATAATATGGACATTAGCGATATTTCAGAACCTATACGCGGTCCTATTCTTTGGTAATATTAGGTTCATTAGATGTATTTCGAATCCAAATGAATTGTTATACGTTGTGATGGCCATTAGATATATTTTTGAATTAGGAAAGCTAGAAGCTTAGTTGGTTTAGAACACATCAAAAGTTTTCAAACAGCCAAAATCGAATGAGCGATTTATTATTATTCTAGTATCAGTAAAAAACATTTTGTACCCTTTGTTTTGATTAAAATATATTTTTATTTATTATATGATAAAAAGTACTTAAATATTTTCTACGACTTTTTAAAATCGTCTATATTAGCATAAAATCGTCCATTAACTTAAAAACTTTAACATATCATTTTTGTCATATTTCCCTAGAGATTGATCACTCCGAAACCTTAAAATAATATTTTGTTCAATTGTTATAGTCATTTAATTGAGTGGGCTATATTGAGAGCCTTTAAGTTTTATAGTCATTAATTTTGGGTTGGCCATATTTACAGCCTTTACCCTATAACTCGCGAAAAGATAGGTCTTATTTTATTCATCAAATAATAAAATGCAGGATCCCATGTAGATTACATCATCTCGATTTAATTAAAAAATAATTGAAATTGGATATAATCAAAAAGGTGAGTTTATTGACCACCTGTATTTGCACAATAGAACCCACGTGGAGTTGAACATATATTATAATCGTTTTCAATTATTAGTTGATAATATAGAGATGCTATAAACTTTTTATTGTTTTCAAAACTTTTTCCGCAAAAAAGAAAAATACAAAGCAAAACCAATTACAAAATTAAACATTAATATTTTCTCAAACCATTAAAAACTGTAAAGTACCACCATGGTGGTAGCCACAAAAATAATAATTCTGACCACTCCGCTACATTTTTGCGCGTCACCGGGCTCTCCGCACCCATCCACTACCACATTCACACACACGCATGCTCCCCCGGCACAGTACAAATCGCATAAAGAACCCCCCGTCCGCCCTCTCCCACGCATCCACTATACGGGCGTATCGGCATTCGTTCGATTATCACCGCTCTCTCACACATACACTTACGCGCGTGGGTGTAGGCGTGCGCGCGCTGCGATAGGACGATTTTCGCGGCGGCTCCCTCGTCCCGGCCAATAAACTACGGCTCTCCCCTCCCCTCGTGTCGGCGCGCCGATCTATTAAGTGCACCTACGCCGCCAGCGCGCGGCGGTCGTATAGTACAGGAGAGAGAAAGAGAAGGAGAAAGGTCGAGCTCGCAATTCTACACACAATAGGGGATGTGAGTGTGTGCGTTTGTGTGAGAGTGAGAGAGGAGGATGGGAGCGCGCTGCGGGGGCTTTTAATCTTGACAATAGATAGCGAGAGAGAGAGAGAGAGAGAGAGAGAGAGAGATAGAGCGGTTGTTGGCTTCTGTGCGCACCCGTGCGCGCGTGAGCGCTGGATATATTTCCTTTGGTGCGATTTTTAGGATGGGTTATTAGGAGGGCGGATGTGAAGGCTTAGTTGTTTGAAGGATATATGTTGGGGGTTTGGTTGTTGGTGTATTTTAATGATGATCGATGCGTTGTAAAATTAATAACAAAAAAACATATTTCAGTGAAAATATTTTCTATTTAATATTTGCTTGGATTTTAATAATCACTTACTGAGAAAAATGCATAGTAACGTCGATATATATACTATATCTAGATGTAAAATAGTTGAAAATCCACTATCTAAGAATTAAAACTTGTGCACTACCGAAATAGTGAACATGCACTCTGAAATAGTGGGCATATCTACTATTTTAGTAGTGTATATCAACTTTTTTAAAATGTTAATATTCACTATTAGAGCAGTGAATGCCCACTATTTTGGAGTGCATATTCACTATTTCAGTAGTGCACGAGTTTTAACTCTTAGATAGTGGATTTTTCACTATTTTACATTTAGAGAGTACTTGCAATAACAATAGTAGATTATGTAATAAGGGAGAAAAGTCGCTCCTGATTCCTGCGAGCAGTGATCACCCGAGGAAATCATCGACTTTTCTCCGGAGTTACATTAGTACTTTATTCCCATCACAACTGTGGCCACTTTTTTATTTGGAAAGTGGTCGTAATATTTAAGAATATTTTTAAACGATATTTGGCTAAGTTTATATGGAATCTACATTTTTCCCTCAAATACGGGAAATATGAATTTATCCCGCAAATGCGGGAAAAAAGTAAAATTAGATAATTTGGTTCTGCTTTTCAAGGAAAAAAGTGGCTATTTTTGTTGAGATGTGAAGAAAATAATTACTACCCTGGAAGAAAATTAACCATATGTTATATATAGCTAACGTGTTAATTAAATGGAAGTATTTTTAGTTAAAATCATAATGCAAAAATAATATAATTCATCTAAAAGTTCTACTATTATTTAAAATACATATTTTATGAAGTGTAATAAATGCCATAATTTATTTCGGATTGGTACATAATTATGAAATACAAGGAATGTTCGTTTTTAGTTTTTTTATAAAGTTAAGAAAAATAGCTAGTTTTTCTGGTTAACATTTCTACCATCAGGGTATGGTTTATAGTAGAGATTCCTATGCACATAGTAAAAATGACTAAATACATAGGAATTTTCACTATAAAACATAGTAATTATTTTGATATTGCAAGTATGTCCCGACGTTACTATGTATTATAGTAAGTTTTATTAGATCATTTTTCTCAGTGATATATTATAGCTAACTAGTACACAACATGTAATCTATAAAATTTTAGTATTAGGGTTGTACTTTTTCCAAACTACCATTATGCACGTGTTCGCAACTACGAATACATTGAAAGTTTTAAACATTAAAACTCTCAAATCATAAAGCGAAACTTTCCAACTGAACTCGAAGCTTTTTAACCACTCAGACCCAAGCATCGATTCTTCCACACCCGCAAACCCTCGCACACATACCACTATATATATGCAGTATACCCTCCTCTAACTTCTATATACGCCGCACGCACGCGCGTCGGCATTTCGGCCATGCGCCAACCGCCTCATGCACACACATGCGCATGCCCGCCGCCGCGGGCCGGTTAATTATAGTTTTGTTATGACACCCGAGTGTTCCGATGAATTGATGTTGAAACAAATGTGTGTATATCCCCCCGGTCCTAAGTGTCTCCTCGCTCAGCTCTCGCGCTTTGCTTTCTAATTGAATCGGTAAACATCGTAATTCAAGCACTATACACGCCCGATTTATTATCGTCGCTGCTTTTTTTACTCCCCCGAAATTGAGACGCGCAAGCGCCGAGCCAATCGAAGGAGAATAATGGTTGTACTTTCGTCGTTTGCGGTGAATTAAATAGGCGCCGGGAGGCGGAGGCTGTACGGTTTTGGATTGTATAATGCGGGCTGGTTCTTGTTGGGGAGTTAAATTATTGCGGGCAAGTCGACATGGAGAGATATAACGAATGAGCTGTAAATATTTATGGGGGTATAAATCAATCGTCGGGTGCAATATAGCGCGTTTATTAACTGTTAAAGTGAAGTATAAGTTATACGTTACACACGCAGAGGTTATTTAAAAAGTGGAAAAATGCGTGTAGTATGAAATGGCTCATGTAATATTCAAGGAATCGCAGTAATTTTATAAGAGACCGAGAATGTTGAAAAAATCTTTTACACGCGTGCATTATTAAAATTAAAACGTCCGCGTGCGAGCGACCTTAAGAATTTTCCCAGAACCTTCACATAGCAAGTCTCTTCAGAAAACTCCCGCCGAAATTTCCTCCATTTGAAAAAACAAAACCGTCTACGCGATTAATTAAGCCTTTCACGCATTCTCCTTTCGCCGCTCTTTTCACCACCGCGATATATAATTCCAAGCCTCTTTCGCCCAACTCTCTCTCTCTCTTTCCCTCTACCGAAATTAATCAACGAATCGCGCGTCTCTTTCTCGAGCTTTTAACGTCTCGCGCGAAAGAATCTCACAGCCGACGCTTAACGCATTGTGTCTCGCCTACTGCAGCGACGGGTGACGCCCCGCGCTGCGACTCAATAATTCCTGCGCGCCGAGCAGATGTTCCTTATAGCTGCTGCTAAAACAAAAGCCATATAACGACACTTCTCTCGTCCGAATTCGCGCGCGCGCGCAATTTCAAATTCAGAAGCCGCGTCGTCCATGCGCATACGTAATGTGACGCGTGTAGAGCGACACTTCCGACGCGCGCGGATTCTCCCCGGAAACGTCTTTTGTCGGTCGGTACACGTGCGCGAAAAATGTCGATTAATTCAGTGGGAGAGTGCGAGAAAGACACGTGTTCTAATTTTGTAGCGAACACCTTGAGGTGCGACGGTAAAAAGTAATGCGCGGCGCTTTTGACGCCGCGCTGGCAGTAGCGCGAAATTTTCGTTTATGAATAATGCATTTTCGGAGTGTCGTGGCATTTTTCTTTCTTTGGGCTGACCGCGGCGCTTTGATCCGGTGAGAGACGGCTTCTCGTTTCGGACCGAGACGCGCGTGCGACATGTGCAACTGTACTCGTCGCGCGCGCGAAGTTTCTCTTGTTAATTAAGAATCGACTGAATTATGAAAATTGCTGCAATTAATTTTCATATTGATTGGCAGTCGATAAAAAGTGCCTTAAGGAATGCGTTTCGGTTTGTCGTATGTACATATGTCGCGTGACACCTAAAATGGGCATTGACAAAGTGGAGAGAATAATCACTTAATAATAATAAAGTTTTATCAGAATGCTTACGTTTCGAACCATCGTTACATTATCATACTAAAACTTTGTCTTCTACAAACACTGTACAATGCAAATTTATTTTTATTTATTTAGCAATAAGCGGGCCATAGGCCCCTGTACAGAGATTGAGGTAGTAATGATACAACACAGAGAAGTAACACCTAAACAATAATTTTTAATTAAAATAAATCGAATTTATACATCCCTGGTAGATATTGAAATCATTGTTAGATAGTAAATGGCTAGTTTGAACCATTGGTTGCAAAAAAGGTCAAAATGTTGTACTATCTATTGATCTGGTATTTTAATACTAGTTAAAATAGCTAGCCGACGAAGCCATTAAAAATCTATCAAGCGATTTGTTATGGCGATGAGTGAGAGAGATAGAGTCACGTGGCAAAATAACAATTTTGGTTTATATCTTATAAATTAACACTTTCAATATGGAGCTTGAAAGTAAGGTTCGAATCAAAATGGACTTCTATTAAGAGAGTAATTATTGAATAATTTATGGTTATTGCCCTTATAAAATGCAATCACCTTCATGTATCAGTGCTCAGAGAGAGACCAAACATATTTGACCAATTAGATAACGCATTGACATCGGCTTGTAAGTTTGCGGCATCGCAGTCCGATTTGACAGCAGTATAACTATAACTTAATATCATCTGCATACATATACGATTGCATACATCTGCATGCAAATGTAATTAACAACAAACTGGCACTAACATTATTATTCCTTATTCAAAACGGTAGCGCAGCTTACATTAAAACAATCTGTTTTGTAATCACCACTCACTCTAATAACATTAAAAAAAAAAAAATACCTACTCCGATAACCCTTAATTAATGTAAAAACCGCGGATTGTTGAAAGCGCGCGAGCGCGCGCACTCGAACGAGCGCTAATTAGCCGCCATTAGATAAGAAAATAAACTCCAACTATCTCGCTTGAATCTACTAAATTTTTTCTCGCCACATGCACATACACGCATACCTCGATCATCAACAATGCGTTACTACAGATCTCCCAGTAACGATTGCGCGGAACGCGACATGAGAACCCGCTCTCCTGCCGCGCGTGCGAACACGTGTTCGTCCAATAAATACATCGCTCGCGCGAATTGAAGACAGAGTGAGAAAGAGTATAACAGCGAAGCGATCGAATTTCCGGTGTGTGTTTTACGGAAGCGTTTTGTGAGATAAGCGCGTCGGATAATAAAGTCCGTAACATATATATCCATTCAGGTATTCTGTCAGCGAGTGTAAGCTAGCGGGAGCGATTGAATATGTAATAATGCAGAGTGTGTGCCGGGGGGCCACGCCCTCCTTTCTCCACACAAATTAGACGGCTACCATGCAGTGTGCCATTGGTCTCGCACGTTGCATTGTGAAAGTTCACGCCTACTGTTTAATTAGGGCTTTGTTTTGGTAATGAGGATTGCTTTGAGCCTCGTTGTGATTAAGTGCTTGTGCACTCTGAATATTTAAACAGAGGGTATACGTACAGTTGGGAGGGTTTGAGAACGGATGATTTTAATTTGGTCGGTGCATGCGTTTGGATTACAGTATTTAAAATGAAAAATTTAAATAATTTTAACTTATCTTATTCCTGTCGTAAATTACATCTATATAGTCTACCTTCCTTTTCTTATACTAATATATCGTTTCTTTGATAAGCACAACATAATTGGCCAAAACGCTCGGACAATAATATTCTAGAAAACATTCCACATCACTGCTCTTCGATCGCCTCGAACACATGTTCGCTTATGGTAAAGTCTTCCCACAACCCATTCCCGCCTCTCACAACGGCCTATCACTCTTCCGCAAAAAATTCATCCTCGCAACACGATAACCCGGCTAATAAAGTCGCTAATCTATTCAAGCCTATCCACTTCTCTCTCCCTCCCTCCACAGCTTCCACCTACGATCTCGCCTAATAAATACAATCTCCAACCTCTCTTTCTCCGACTCTCTCAACCCATAATCCTATCCCTATCGTCCGAGAGATACCGCGCGCGCGCGCGCGCTCGCTCTCTCGCATGGGAATTGGGTCCGGCCGCCCCCTCCCCTCCACCGCCAGCGGTCCCCTCCGAATGCCGGGCATTCCGAGTCCCACGCGCTCTCTCGCGGGCAGCACCAATACGGCGCCCTGTGTGCCGTATCTCTCTCTTGTCGTTGTCGGCAGCAGCAGCTCGAGAGCTTCGATGTTCGGGACCGTGCGAATGGGACTTCCGGACGCGCGCCAAAGACGACGACTTCTGGGAGCGAATTTCGCGCGGGCGCATTTTTCTTTCGGTCGGCGGAGTTTTTTTGGGAGGGGAGAGGTCGTCGCTTTGTTTTTGGGTTATTTCGGTTGATGTAATTGATCGCCGCTGAGGTGCGGACGGGTCAGGGCTTGTTTGGGAAAATTTTATGGCTAATCGGTTGGGGAATACTACGGCGCTGCTGAGGTTGTCGAGCGTGAAGGATTGTGAGAAAAGTTTCTTTTCTTTTTTTTCTGGGATAATTTATTTTTTGCTTCGTGCGTGTGTATCGTTCGTCTTAATTAAGTAAATCGCGTCTGAGCAGTCTGACAAAATATACAACATCGATTGATATTGACAGGTACAATAATTATTAATACAAAAAAGGTATATAATTCTCAGTCGAATGCATACCGCCACTTACTCCTATTTAAAAAAACAGCAAGCGCAATGAAAATTCATGAACGTTTTAAAACACGATCAAACGCGCCGCGCGCCACGAACACATTTTTTCATCGCATTCTCATCTGCCCCAAAAAATCATGCATACTTCGTCCTCCCCCATCGCAGCCTTGAAAAATTATCAAAACAAATTCTGCGACCACGCGCAACTTTTTGCCCGCATCGGCGACTCACCTATACCTACATACACACACGGAGACAAAACGCGACTTGAAAGCGTCAAGTAGCATATAGCCTGCGAAGCCAATCCCGTTTCTTGCCGGATTTCGGCGCGTTGCAAAACCCCCACAGGCAGCTGGAATGTCCGACGCGCGCTCGCGCCAGCCAGCCTCTCTCCGCAAAAGCTCTCGTCGGCGCGATATAGACGACAGCAGGCTAGATCGCGCGATTTATAAAGCCCGTCGCGTATTTTCCGCACGCGAGAGAGAGAGAGAGAGACACGCTCGCGTCAGGTGCACGCGTTTTTTTTGTATGTGCGCATGTACACGCGCGGCAGAGAGTTGAGAAATTGAGTTTAAACGCGTCGCGCGCGATGAGAACACGCGTACGCACACGTACGTTTAGGTTGAGAGCTATATGGCCGAAAAAAGCAAATTGATTTCATAAAGCTGGGGCATGCCAGGAGCGCGGGTTTATAAAGCATTTAGGCGGAAAAAGGCGAGTAATTGGAAATTTCTCGAATGTCTGCCGACGACTGCTACCGGGGTATTTATTGCCTAGCTGCGTGCGCGCGCGCGCGAGCGAGATTTTTCTAACGCGGATGCTGCCTGCGCATTTGTCTTATATCACGTGAGAGCTTTCGCGCGAGGGGATATGGAAGCCGTTGTCAGCGCGGGTAGTTTTTTGAGAGGGAGTGCAGAGCTGCTTGAATACGAATCGGCTGTTATTAGGTGGATAACGACAGCTGCGCGTACTAATTTTTAAATTAACTCGCTATCTTCTTGTCGGGGCGAGTCAGTTTGTGGGATTAGCTGCATTCCTCGGGATGTAAAAAGCGTTGTTGGGTCAATCATTTGAAGCTTTCTATGTCGATAAATTTTTTACTTGTAGCTAAAGACTTTTTTTCTCAGTATATAGTAAGAGTAAATATAATAGTGTTTGGTACTCCGATTTTCCACGCAAAACTTTCTTATTGAAGGCAAGAAAAAAAATTTATAAAAACTACAAACGACGCATCAATCACTTCTCCAACCTCCTCTATCCCACACCTAAAACGAAGTAAAACCACGAACCACACCAGTCGACTCGAACCGCATAACTCACGCCTCCTTTCACCACACACACACACACACACACTTCCGTCAGACTGTATCTTCACATAATTCGCGCGAGCTCAACAGAAACTCCTAGACCCACCCTGCTGTGCACGCGTGCCAAGCCTCATTATTAAGCCCCGCGCCGTCGTGTGAGGGCCGCGCAAGACGCTCGCAAGAAGTCCCAACTCCTTCGGACTAATCCTAGAGACGCGGATAATTCGATAGGCATTAAGTGGCTTAATTATAGAGGGTCGCGAGGGAGAGAGAGAACCCTAATGCTCTAAGGCTTTTAACGCCTCTCTAGTTTAGTTATAAATGAACTTCTTCGTCGCGGGTTTCCGCTTTCTCTTGGATTCCGGAGAATGTTTGTCACACACGAACGTACACACGGAAAAGAGGGAAATTCGGATTCCGCGGGGGATATACGTACACTTAAAGCCGCGCGCGTGCGGCTTTGATCTATTTCGATCGTGGAAGAGGTGGGGATTATTTTTGAGATAGAGAGTTGGAGTAAGCGTGGTTGAGTGTAAACAATGGATTCCCAAGCGGTTTTAGTGCGATATAAAGCGTGCGAATATATAAGCGGCGCGCGATGAATTCTCGAGATGACGGGCATTTTTTCGCCGATGGCGAAGTATAGCATTCGTGTGCGGAGTGGCGGAATTGTATTTTAAGATATCGGGCCGAGTTTTTTTCGAGGTCTTTATTAAACGTCTTTGTGGGATAAAAATAGGTTCCGTTTGAAGAAATATTCAGAATTGAATTTAGTAAGAATTTTCTCAAATTTCGCGAAGTTTTGCAAAATTGTTAAATGATTTGTCATAACGTTAATAAAATTGAGTTAGCCATACCACACCGTGACATTAACATAAAGCTTTGACAAATCCGCGCGCATTTTTGCCTCACCTTTCGACGCTTTCAAAACGAAATCACTCAACTCTCAAGCGCCACGGGGCGTGTGAACATTATTAATGACGCGCTATATACCGATGAACGATCTCGGGCATTCTCAAGATAATCCCACCTTGTTATAACCCGTCACATGCACAAAATTCTTATCTCGAGGAAAACATGAATGAGCTCGCTCGCTTCTCTCCTCGTCAATGGCCTCACACACGCACATTTCTCCCCGGCCAAAACCACGAAAAGCATCTGATTGCGTGTATATATGTTTACCAACGCGAATTCCCGACGCGTCTCTGTCTCTCTCCCTCTCTTCTACTTCTCTACTATACCCCGGCGCGCTCGAGAGGCCCCCGAAGAATTTTTACCGCATCGCCGCTTAATTATTCCGAATTAGCGCGGCTCGCATTTTAAAGATTCTAGCGCCTCTCAATCGCGATCCCCGAATTCTCGTATACACACGTACCAGGCTCAAGATCGCGCCTCAAAAATCCGCCTCGGTTATTAATGCGGCGTGCGGTTCTCGCGTGCGCGACAAATAGCGTACATATATATACACCACCGCGCACGCACACGCAGTACACAGAATCAAGAGCAAACAACGCAAGAGAGCACGAGAGAGGACATTATATATCGACGAGCGCGCGTGCGCAGAATTCTCGCTGGCGCGTGCGCGAGAGAGAGCTTTTATTAATGAGGGAGGCATTCCCGACGGCCGGCGCGGGATCTTTGCCTGTCACAGATATGTGGATCCTTAGCGCGAAGGGAATTCCTCGCTCGGCCGCGAGTGCGCTTATAATACGCGAGAATGAAAAACAGATGGCGCGTGAGGGTGATTGAGCGGAGGAGGCGGGAGATTTTTTTCCTATTTTGCGCTTTCGCTGAAATGCGCGGCGCGGCTGCACGGCTCGCGCTTTTAACGCCCGAGTTGCGAGGAGGCAGCGCGCGCGCGCCACTCGCACGCGAAATTGAGTTTGCGCGTGCGACGGGGAGAGAGTAGAGAATGTTATTAGGAAGTCTCGTGTGTTTCCGCGGCGGCTTTTTTTTAAGTTGTGTTGGGATGCTTGGCTAGTGGAGCTGGCTGTTCTCGCGCGATTTTTTTGGGAGTCATTTTTATGGCGTGTCCGTGTGTGTGTACATATAGAACTGCTGGTTTAGCACTTAGTGTCTCGGGTTCTCCGATTCACTCTTTTTCTATACTTCGTTTTGAAAGATTAAGTAATTAGCTGTATATTTATACGTAGGAAACGTGGTATTATACATATAAATATAATGCGAAATGGTATATGATATTCGTTTCGAAATATTTTTGTAATTTGGTTTATAACTCTCATTAGCATTCAATTTTATAAAGAAGGCCATGTTTTAATTGAAAAATCAAACGCTTTTCTTATACTATACTCTTATAAATAGTTTTACAATAATTAATGATATACATTTTAGCCACTTGCTAAACGCATAACAGAGCATTTGTTAACCGCGCGCTGCAGAGTGAAATATATAAATTACCGTTCAGTCACATTTAATGCAAGAAATTTTTCATCCACGGTATCCTACTTAATTTACGCTTTCACAATATCCACTTAATAAACCGCTCGCACTGATACACACACACACATACACACCGAACTTATTAAGAATAATTATCAACTCCCAGACACTTTCACGGACACACATACACGCGAGCCTTAAATAAAACTGAAATATATACACAGGGGCTTTCGTATAATTCACGGAAAAAAGAAACAACGCAAATAACCGACGCGCGAGAAGACGAAGAAGAAGCTGCCGCTTAGGCAGCAGCAGCAGCAGCCCCTCGTCGCTCGGCTCGGATAAGATGAATGCGTGCTTACACAACCGTTCATCTTCAGAAGACCATTACGCGGAGCTACTGCGCGCCTCGATAAGAACAACCT
Source organism: Torymus aiolomorphi (assembly GCA_036365515.1). Classification (NCBI taxonomy): domain Eukaryota; kingdom Metazoa; phylum Arthropoda; class Insecta; order Hymenoptera; family Torymidae; genus Torymus; species Torymus aiolomorphi. Next base: position 149,367,339 of record CM070877.1, read on the forward strand.
CTTGTAGTAGCGCGCGCGGCTCGGCGGTAGCTAATTTTTAAACAAAGCCTCCGATTTCGCGGCTTCATAAAGTCCGCTGTACACTCATTATTCTCTCGCTCTCTCTCTCTCCCATGGAGGGATAATAAATGATTATTATACAAGGGCAAGGGGTCGCGTAGCGGAAAGAAGAAGAAGAAGGAGGTGGAGAAGAAGGAGGATGAGAAGGAAAGAGCGCTTTGATGTCCTCCAGCCGAGCAGCGAAGCGACAAATTCTTCGATATTCGCGCGATGAAAAGCCCTCAAAGACGCGAGAGAGCGCGGCGACGACGAAAGCCCTCGAGGAGAAGAAAGTTTCCGCGACGACTGCGAGGATTAAGGGCGGTTGACGAATGAATCGAGGAACGTACACGGGACGGGGGAGTGGAAATTGAGCTGCGACGACAATCGCGCTTTGTGAGGGAACATATTATAATGGCGTGCCTGAGGCCTGAATTTTATTCGGCGCTGAATGCGACGGCGGGCTCAATGAGCTACGTGGAATGAGATAATGCGGTACGGAAAAAAGTTAAATATTGCGGGATTTTAGGCGAAAAAAAAGGAGGGTAATTTACGTATACGTATAACGCATATTTCCGCGATACTTTACGCTCATACGCGTATATTACACACGTACACTCCACTTTTTTCCGAATAAAATAATCATTCCGACGAATTCGTCGAATTAGAGGGGAAAATTTTCCCCTCTAATTAACGTGAGAATCGTGCCTCGCGCGCGCGCAAAGTAATCGACCTAAAAGAGTGATTTTTCATTCCAGGAAAGCTAGCTGCTGTATCGCCCGCAAAAAACTCTCAACTACACGCCTGCGCGCGCGATCATTAAAGCGCAATAAGAATAACTCGAATATCTTAAACTCGAATCCGAACTTGAACGTCATACACCTTTCAGGCGTACACGTCAGTGTCGACCCTTCGATACACCACGTCACCGTCTGCGCGCGATAATGCAATCAAAAAGCCCCGCCGTGTACAGCATATATATACATATATATGTGCAGAGTCGCCATGTTCGCGCGCGAGTGCGTATACGCGTATGCTTCTCTTTTCCGCGTCCCGCGAGAGAAAGAGAGAGAGAGAGAGCAAAGAAGGAAGCCGCCGTTAATTGCCGGCGTAATTGCAGCCTCTTTGTTTCTTCAATTACTCGCGTCTAGACGCGAGCGAGCGAGCGAAAAAGAGCGGGAGAAAGAGAGCTTAGGAATTTTTATGAAATGATTTGTGCGGCCGTTTTCCCTTTGCACTGCTACCGACACCGCCGACTGTTCGCTTCTGCCTATCTGTCTGTCTCTCTCTCTCTCTCTCTCTGCGCAGCCCCCCGGAAAATATAAATTAAAACGTCCGGAGCGCAACGCATAGAGGAAATTATGTGTATCATTTCTACTCTCTTTCTGCCTCTTCGTATACGTATATACACCACCTGTACGCATGTATATATAAAATAAACGCGTGATGCTTCGTGGGCATAGGAAATAATCCGTACAGCACCTCTCATCTATACCTATACACACGTAATAAACACGAGCATTCGACTGACTTTTACGGGATGCGCGGTCTCTTTCTCCGCGGAGTATATCGAGCGCGAATTCGCTCGCTCCGCTGACGATATGAAGACGTCTCAATTATCGAGCAGCTCTCTCACCCCACCCCTTTCAGTGGAGAGAGAGAGCAGATGCACGCGGAGTCGTCGGAATTACGCCGCGCCGCTAATGAATCCACCTTGGAAGTGCGAGCGTGACTCGAGGCGACCCTATTATTCGGATCTTAACTTTCCTGTAATTGCCGTAGTTTCGCCGATTAATTGAAATTCTTACCTACTCGCGCGAGAGAGAGAGAGAGTGAGTGCGAGGTTACTTACTTATACCGCTGTGGCGACCACGCCTTAATTGATTTTGGATTGGAAGGCGAGTCGCGCGAACCGAATGGCCTGCTGTAATGCGCGGTTTTATTATTCGCTCGGTGTGTAGACTGATTTATGGGTCTTTTCGGGAATTGGGAAAGAGCTTCGCGCAAGTGTCGACGATTTATTGGACAGTGGTTTTATTGACTTTTTCCAACTTAATGAACTTACGGCTACTTTTTCTCCTACCTCAACTAAACTCGAAAGCTACAAATTATCTACGCCGACCAATTGATCAAATCTCGTTCAAAAATCAAGTAATTAATTTAACCTGAAACACACCTGACTACAAATCACCACTATACGCTCCTACAAAATACACCGATTAACCCTTTGAAGGGCACATTTTTCTACCTATTGTTTCTCCCTCTCAGCGTGACCCGGAACTAATAACGCGGACGTGGGGAGAAACTAGTTCCATATTTTTCTTATTTTTTTTTATTTTCAAAATTTTTAATTTTTTTTTTAATTTTCATGATATATATATTCGACTTTTGTATTTTTTATTGGCATGTTTTTCTAGTTTCTCCCGAATTTTCATGCTTTCTTTCTATTTTTCAGATTTTTTTGTGTTTTTTAGTATTTACAAAAAATTCTGAAAAAAATATATATTATGAAACCATGTACGAAGAATACGTAAAAAAATTTTCAGAGCTTCAGTTATTGAGGTTACAGAAAAACCGATTTTTTCCTGAGAAAACCGAGTTTTTTCACGTCAATTGTTTATAACAAACATATAAATAAATAAATTATTGCAATAGTGCATGAATTTTTCATAACTTAGGTATCCAGAAGTCTAAAAAACATTTATTTGCATATAGAAACTGCAAAAATACATTAGAAATATGAAAAAAACTGAGACCAAATAGGCGGGACGTATACGTCCCACTGCCCCTCAAAGGATTAAAAGAAATCAACCTCTACCATCGCGCTCGCTCTCTCATAACGCACTTTGATACCTTATTAATGACTACATCGCACTATACACACATCTCTCGCCCCGTCGTCACTATCAAATTGCCCCCCGACGTACTCCATCAACTCCTCTCTGCATACACACCACACACTACCCTCGGCGCGGCTTTCGCACGATACCCCCGATAACGCGCGGCTCTCCTTATACCTCTTGTGTGTATAATCTCCCATCGCATTTGCTCCTTATAGCAGCCGTACACTTAATTTTCGCGCGGCGGCGACGCGCGCGTATAAGTCAGCACAACCGACCTCGCGGTGTGCGCTCGCGCGGCAAACCTGTTTGTTTCTCTCTCCTATATTTAGGCGACGATGCTGCTGCTGCTGCAGTGTGTCTGTGTGTAGTTGCAGGAGAGCAGAGGCCCATCGGGAGCGAATTGTTTTTGCCAGAGAGCGCGAGTTTTAATGCGAGCCTCGACGCGTTCTTATTGCGACGAGGTGTCACTATTTTTATGCGCAGGAATGGAGTGAGTTTTCTGGTGGGGTTCGGGGAAGGCAGTTCCTTCGAGAGCGATGTGTAGCTTTGTGGCTGGAGAGGTGTTTTTTTTTGGGGGGGAGAGGTGTATACTGCTGATTATGTTCACTGTCACGGAGTAGTTTAGTTCGGCTTTTTAACGAAATTATATATCGCTGCGATTAAATCTTAATTTCCGTCATTTGTCGCCGTGTGCTTCTAAAAGTGATTTGTTTGATAGAAAATATATTATAAATACAAATTTTTATATAATAATAAATAATAAATTTATTGACCATAAAATAATGTTACAAAAGGTTTAGAGGTGAACTTGTCACCTTTACAAATCCTTAGAACACTCCTACAGAAGTAAACATAGTTACTTGTACATTGTTATTTTAATACACATTATATTTATAAATGTCATTCTCAGCTTTGAATAAAATCGCGTCCGAAATCAGGAATAAACATCGTGAAAAAGCTGGCAAAGGTGACTGGGCCGTTCTATAAACACGTCACGTGTGTTTATAGAAAAAGCTTTGCATTTATCATCGAGGCATTCCCCGCGGTCGCGCTCTCGCGTAGCTCGCTCGCAAAAAGGAGAAGGTGTAGAATGTAAAATTGTGGAAGCCCCCATATGCCTATAAGTGCCTCGTCGATAATATATTCCCGGGGGCGAAAAAATGCTCGACATCGACGGATTAAAGTGAACCGACATTATATCGCTTCACCTGGGAATGTTTTTTGCGCCGCGCGCTTGAATCTTCAATGATTTGTCAGCAAAAAGCGGAAAAGGTCAATTTCTTCTTAATTTGACAAGAACTTCATTTGAACGCTGAATAAGTCGCGTTGTTTATCGCTTTTGATTGGAAAAATATGCGTATAATAATTTGACGATATAAGATATTACACGTATATTTATCGCTATAATATGTGTATACATGAGAGGACTATATAATTCAATAATCCGTCTTAGATATATCAGCGTGCTACATGACACTCGTAACAAATGTCAAATGACTGGTTGGAATAGATTCCTCGCCGGGATATTATGAACACATTTAGCGATTGGCATCTTGGATTTCTGTCGAATCACTGCGTAAAATGAAGAAAAATCACCGTCCGATACCGATACAAGATAAGTAGCCCGCGCACGCCTCTTTCTCCCAACCGTATACAACAATACCCGTACCGACGGCTAATCGACTCATTATGCGTTCACGAAAATTCCTGCTAAAAAAGTACCCTATACTAACCACATTACAGCGAAAGTAACCGCACACCTGCTACTATCCGCATCCCTAAAGATCCTTTCTTTCTCTCTCTCTTTCCTTCTCTCTCCTAGAGAACCTCCGAGCGAGAGAGGGAACCAATGACTCAAGGGTTGACTCGTCGGCTTTCGATTCGTCACTGTCAGCCGACGCAATGTCACGAGCGCTGCCGCCTGGAGATGAGACAAAAGATTATGAGAGTGAATAATGATCCGCGAAAAGCCAGCCCGAGAGCGCGCGCGCGCGAGGCCCTCCGCGGCATTCCAATCACCGAGAAGAGGTAGTAGGAGCTCTCCGCGCCCGCTGCTGCCGCGCTGCCCCCCTGGGAACGCTCGAAAATCGTGAAATCTGAAATGATATTTATGAAGCTGCACGTGTGCGTTGGTCGGCTGCTAAAAACATGCCGGACAAAACGCTGGACAAGGGAAAAGAGGGGGTTCTGTTATGATGGGGGGATGCTGAAGTGTATTATAAAGGTAGGTATAATGTTTTGAGGATAACGAGGTTGGGCCAATTTGTTCGGGGTACAGGGGGTACGAGGTTTGGGACACCTTTTTGGAATGTGTATTTTAGAGTAGAGGTAGATGCTGAAGATCGATCGAAGTTTTTTTTAAAATATTTTTTGTTTGTGTGATGGTATATGGATATTATAATTTTGATCGCCGGATTGATTATACGAGGTACAAAGGAAAAGAATTCATTTTTAAAGTGAAATGATATTCTTGCTATGAAAAGTTTTCGAATATTCAAAGTTATATACTATGCACCTAATCCGTAAGAACACCTAAACATTGTACTATTATATACACGGAAAGAAAGAAATCAGTAAAAATTACCAAACTGTCAAGTAACCCTGAGGGAGACTTGTAAATCTAAAATTTTTACCAAACTTTTTAGTAATTTTTACAAAAAGTTTTCTAAAATTTACAAACAGTTTAGTAAAAATTGCCAAAAAGTTTGGTAAAAATTTTGGATTTACAAGTTTGCCTCAGGGTTACTTGACAGTTTGGTAATTTTTACTGATTTCTTTCTCTCCGTGTAGTTCGCACACAATTTATACAGACTATACGCCAACATATACTCAAAAATTTTCAAAAAAACTTATCCAAAATTAACTTTAACCCTAATACACCAACAATTATACAATGATTAATCGGTCACATCCACCGAACAGTTCAGCACCCCGCATTCCTTATTCCGAGCATTATCCGCACACTTGCGCTCCTCCAAAACAAAAACAAAAAAAAAGAAACCACCGTACACCAGCAGCAGCCGCGGCTCTCGTAAGCTGATCTCACCTCCGTGCGTCACTTCTGGCCGGGCGCTCGCTCGAGCCTCTTCCCTAACAATAAATCTCTCATTGTAATCACTAAATCTCCCATTGCGAAAAGACCAAGCGAGAGACACGAACGAAGAAGAAAAACGAAGCCTCGCAGCGCCTCTTACACGCGCTCCCCTAAGCCCCGTGAAAAAAAAGTCATCACTGACGTCTCGGCGCGCCGCGTCTCTTTCGGAAAATTAAAGTTAAAATTAATTCGCTCTTATATACACACGAGAGAAATTCCTCTCCGTGTATATATGTATATATAATCGCTCATTTGCTACCGTGCGCGCGGATATTAAAGAGCGGCTCGTAGAATTATAGGCATTCCGCGAAATCTGTTATAGAGAGACGCGCCTGTGTCACCGGTGGCTGGCTGCCGCTTATAAAACCCGCGTCTCCGTCGCCGTCGCCGACGGCGGCTGTGTTCTGCACGCGAGAGGAGATTGTGAGCGCGTCGAGCAGGGAATTCCGCGGAGATACGCGACGCGCGCGCGGGCGAATGAGTTGTCAATGAGCGCTGGTATGGAGTCTCGAGTGACTTTGAGGGGGATCCTTCGTGTGCTCCCGTTTTTAGGAAGACGCGCGGTTGAAGTATATACGAGGAAAAGGATTACCTGCAAGAACGATGCTCGATGAAAAGCTCTTACGTTGAAGTTGAAATTATCGTGCGTTTAATATGACATTTTGGTTTTTAAAGAGTGAAAGAATGACACATATTGTGGTATGGTATGGAAATATAATTTTTGATCGGGTTGTACAAAACTTTCCTGCTTTCGTTTTAATTCCATTCAATTACCGTTTATCTCTCGTGCTCATGTCACGGTTACGTGCACATCGCACGGTATAACACAGCAGAATAAGCCATTAACGAAGTTTTCCATGATGGAGGTAAAGAGCGCGTCGCTCCGGCAACACAAATAAATTTTCGTATATTGACAAAAAAAAATCGATTGGCAACCATAAGCTGTGCTCTTGGTAGCGGGATAAACAAAATTAACGCGACAACTGCGCGTGGCTTAATTTATCATGAATTAAGCAATATGTTTACTGTGCAAACACTCATTATTATAAGATAACATACGTTTTTGGATTGACTTCAATTACTTTCGCCAAATTTTCGAAGGTCGATCTTGGCGAGTAAATTTTTATACAGGAGTTTTTCATACTTGTAGGAAAGAGGATAAGTCGATTAAGGTCACTTTTGCGAATACCAACGTTTTTCAATTTCATAGAACCAATCCGTTCTATTCCGAGCAAGCGCGAGCGCGCAAGAAAAGTCAATAAAATTGTAAATAAAGCTGATAAATTTTAATTCGTCACTCGGAATGTATAACTCACCTCGCCGTTCATTTCTATAAATAAAATCCTCGTCCCTCTCGCTCTTTTCCCATCCTCGCGACACAATAATAACTCCTCTCCACCGCTCTCCTATCAATCTTCACTCGACCAATTTTCCATTTCCTCCTCTTACATCCTCGCACCGCAACATTTTGGCCTTTGACGCAGACGCAAACTTTCGCGAGAAAAAAAGAACAAAGTCTCGAGAGAGAAACACACGAACGACGACGACGACGACGAGAAGGAAGAAGTCACGAGCGATCGCAGCAGAGTACACATATCCTCGGGGCGGCATCATGAAAGAAAACGACGCGGCGCGCTTTTCCTGCATTCTCTTTAATTGGCGCATGCGCGCGCGCGCGAGGTCGCGATGACCCTCGCCGTAGCGATGGCAATTAATCGCCGCGCGGTGCGATATTTTTTCTTTTCTTTTTGCGCCGGTCTCGCGGTAAGTAGCTTTTCAGCCGCGAATATAATGACTGCAAATGAACCGGTCGACACTGCGACTGTGTGTGATGCCGTTGGGAAACGAGAGAGAGTCCAAAGAGATAGAGAGAGGGAGTGAGAGGGAAAAAAGTGCGATGAAAAAGTTTAATTAAATTGAAATACGACGAGAGAGCCGGGACCCATTTTGCGAGAGATGTGGTTTTCCTAATGCCGAGTGCGGTCGACTAAATAATCGTTGTTCGATGCGGACGCGCGTGCCGCAACCTCGTTACGGTAATAACTTATTTTAACGATCTGGGCACTTGCTGGATGAAAGTCTCGGTTTCACTATAAGCAACGTGTTCTATATATAAAAATAATTAAAACAATTATACACCGCACTAAAAAAAAGAAACGTATTTCCAATATACTTTTAATATTCTAATACTACATAAACGAAGATCAAACAAACCGACCATTCATAACCACCTTCAATTCTACAATCCCCCTTCCACCACCGACAAATCATCATCATCATCATCATCTAATAAAATCAAAAAAGCCCCTCAGGCTCAATCCTTTTCTCTCTCTCTCTCTCTCCGCTAAACGGCGCGCACTCGTCAACACGGAAAAATGAAAATTCTCATCTCCCTCTCTCTCTCTCTCCCGAGGCAAGGGCAGCAGCCGCGGGCCTCGTGTTCCCTGTCATCCTCGGCGGCGACAAGTCGCTCTCACTACGCGCACGCGCTGAATTGACAGCGCGGACGTGCCTGCAAGCATATACGCACGCACGCGCGGCGAGTGGCATTTCGTTCGCAGAATCCTGTGTATAGGTACGCCTTTTTGCGCGATTGATGCGAGAGAGAGAGAGAGAGAGAGAGAGAGAGAGAGAGAGAGAGAGAGAGAGAGAGAGAGTCGGAGCTAATGGATTGTGCAACGACGCGTCGCGATTACAGGGAAATAAGGGTCGGTGCGTAACGACACACCCGGTTGATATGTAAAATTAGAGATAATCGTTACGAAGTTCATGGTGTCATTGTAATCGTTGGGCGAATCTGAGCACAGTATCAACCCGGAAAACACGCACGCATTACCTCAAAAGCCATCTCCGCTGCGCGCAAATCCGCGTGATTTTATCAAAGCGAAGATTTATCCCCGCGTATATAATTCCCCCGGAGATAATTCGGGCGAGGTGTGTAAAAGACCTGCTGAACACTGCGCGCGCACGATTTATCTTGTCCCTCTCTCTCTCTCTATACACATGCGCGCTTGTTTTTCGCGTCCCCTCGTGGACGTCCTCGCTCTCTCGGCGATCCATTTTGCGATAGGCATCTCCTCTCTCTACGAGATTAGCCTTTCAAATGATGATCGACGAAGCAGCGCTGTTTGGAAATTTTCAATCCATGCCGTGCGCAGGCGCACGCAGCACACACACGTTCCTCGGTGCAAACACAGCCATTATCGGGATTCGGCTCTCTTGTCATTCGCGGACGACGCGATGGAACGCTCGATCCATGCGAGTGAGACGTCCTCCTCGCGTCTCGCCGTCGCGTGCTCGCGTACATAAGTGTATATGGAATGTAAAAAAGTCGCGGTCGATCGGTCTTGGTGACACGCGGAGTACTTTCTCCGGTGTACGTGCGAGAGGCCAAAATATGTCGCACGCAGAGGAGTTGGTTTTGTTTTTTATCGGTCTGATATAGTGATTCGTGAGTTTGGGTTGCCGAACAAAACGTTTTTTTTTTTTTTTCTAAATAATTACTTTACACAGTTTCGCATGTTTTAGAAAGCATCAAGTCAATGACTATTTAAGTCGCTATTCAAAGAATGCCCGCGTTTAGCGGAACAATTATTCTAAATAAAGCGATTAATCTTGATTATACCTCAAACACTTGTTAACAAACTTCACCGCACACATCAGCCGCAACCAACACAAATGCTAATCCATCACAGGCACGTTCATAAATACTAAAACGACCAAACAATAAACTTCGCAAATCAACCCGCATCGGTATACACACGCACTCTTATTACACACATCGTCGCAACAATTCACACACGCATACAACCTCGCGCGCCCCTCTCGAAACAAACCGTCCCTCGCAACTTACGCGCGACCTCCGACAATATTAATACATCACGTCCTTAACGAGATCCCTCGATCGCGTCCGCTCGCAATATGTATAAATGTATCTATGCTGCCATTGAAGCCTCTCTGTCTCTCGCACGTATATATACACGCCAGCGATTACCGGCGGTGGCGGCGGCGGCGGAGAAAAGAGCGCACTAAATTATGTAACGAGTCCTCGACGTATCGCCGAGTAGCATCTCTCTCTCTGTCTCTCGCACTCGCGCGTCCTCGCCGATACGATCGGGGGCAATGCGATGCCATTGATTTCCACCGAGAGGAAAGGTGTACGTATAGGTAGTGTGTGTGTGTGTGTGTGAGGATATAGGGAGAGAGAGCTGGAAAAAGAAGAGAGGATCGACTGACGGCCGTAAGAATCTCATTATCCGCGGCGCGTGTGCCGCGGGAAGAGAGAGAGAAGGGAGAGTATGTACGCGACGTCAGGGCAGAGTCGCGGGATGTGTGTAGAGTGGACAGTCGATCGATGCGATGCACGACGACGCCGCTGATGGGCTGGTAATGATACACGAGGTCGGACTATTTGTAATGACATTGCGGGATGCAATGTGTGGGTGCGATGCGCGTTGGCGCCTGGCGGAGTAAAGGGGATTGATTTGGGATTTTTTAGACAGATAAGTTATTTTACTAATCTATATATTACACATATAGATTAGTGTTGATTTTAAAGTAAAGTTTAATTACGGAAAAATGCAGTGCAATGGAATCACTCAATCGACGCTGTCACTTAACCGAAACCCCGCACTCTCTATAGACCCTATTATCCACAAAATTCTCACCACCCGAAATTATTCTTCTTCTTCTTCTTCTTCCCGAGACAACACCCGCACGCGCGCGCGCTTACGTTACGCAGAGGACCCGCGGCAATAAATATCGCGGCCAAATGAAGTGTTAGGTGCGCGCGACGGAATCCGAAATCGGAACACAGCGGAGATATGCACGTGCAATGCAAATGAGGCATGGTATTCGCGGATCGGCCGCTCCTCTCTCTCTCTCTCTCTCTCTCTCCTTTCTTCTCTCTTTCGTTGGGGGCTACTACTATGCCGCTTTCTCTCGGTTGCGCCCGGAGAGAAAAACTGCGCGCGCGCGGTCAACGCTAATTGATTTAGAACGCCGGTACAACGGTGCATGCGCGCGCAAGGTGCGCGAGGCGCATAGTTTTGCAGGTGGGAGCTTTTGTCATTGGGTAATTGGATGTGCAGGTGGTGAGGGTAAAGTTACGGCGAGGTAGTTTAATTGTTTCGAAAAAGGTTTTGGAATACCTATTTTGTGTGTGTGTGAGGTTACGTTCACTGAGAAAAAAGTTTTGGAAACATTACTATACTGTCTGATGAAGCTACCACAAACTGTATAAAAAACCCAAAAAATCACCATAATTTACAGTAAATTTTACAGTACTTATAGTAAATTTTCCTATCTTTCTAGCAAAATTTCTTATAAAGTATGGTAATTTTTTGAGTTTTTACAGTTTTGTGGTGGCTTTCCCAGAAAGTATAATAATTTTTACAAAATTATTAATAATTACTAAACTTTTTTCTCAGTGTTGTAAATAATTGTTCTGCTGCACATTGCAATTAATTTATTTAAAATTAAAACAAAAGAGGATACACGTCTACAAACAGCATGAGATACAACCAAAAAGTTTTAATATACCTAGTAATACGCTCATTTAAATAAACTCTCTCGAATTTGTAGCGAATTAATGTTTGTCACCCTTAAACGGCCCTGAAATATATGGGCAGCGTCGTATTTAAACCACTCGCACGAGATTGTAAATAATTAACTCCAGTGTAATTCGATTAATCTCCTCGCTCGTTCCCTCCGAAAAAAAATCTACATAGCCTCAAAAAAGTAACCGCTTAAATAGCGCAATCGATAAGGACCGAACGCGTCTCTTTCTACGCACTGTATAGAATCACCAGAGGGGGGACATTTATAGACCGGTCGCGCGTACCGTTAAGAGCGTCGCGAGTCTCCAGAAAATGAGAGAGAGGGAAACGTGGGTATATATGTATGGGGAAGAGAGAGAGAGAGAGAGCGAGCGCAGGGTAAAAGGAACAAGAGGAAAAACGCGCCCGTAAATTGCATTCCCGCGCGTGAATAATCAAGGCAGATAGCGCACAAAGGAAAAGGCCGACGTCATTGCCGTGGCGGCGGAGACGGCGCTGCGTGTGTGTATATGTGCGGCCGATCTCTCGTTGTCATTTGTCGAAACGGATCGGGTTGAGGTTTAGGGCAGCCGTGAGACAGAGGCTCGTGTGCCTCGTGTTTGCGATTTTTACGTGCAGGGCGATACTTAATTTATTTGTTATTTTACTCCTTATTTATTTTTAGAATTTCTTTTTCTGAATTTTGAATTGTACAGTTGTTTATTTTCATTTCAATTACGTTGTTTTATTCATTTCCTCTTAATAAATCATGTTTAATAATGTGTATAATCATACATCAATCCATAATATTTTTATTTTATTTGCTCATATTTTCACTTTTCGTTATTCTTATATTACAACGCGTTATCTAAAAACGAAAAAAAGCAATCAAACGAAACACCTTTCGCTTTCGATAAGGCAAATATTCCTTCAGAAAAGTCAATTTTGTTATAAGTATTTTAACGCGTTTTCACAAATGCACATATAATACACACATATTATACGCATACGATATAATATATACCCCAGCGAACACAATCAACAGAATCGTACGATTTTACTTTTACTCCCTATCAGAATGAGATTAATCAAGCGCTCTTGCTTAATCTTATTTCCTTGTAGTTGGCTTTTTGAAACCTATAAGTTAAATTGCTCCGCTTTATCGCGCGCGGGCTTAATAGATATCTCGGTGCGCCCTTTTTTGCGCGCAACAAATTGCCGGCGCTCGCGGCGCGCGGCACACATATATATAAATGTATTTATACAAACACACTCGCATGGAAAATGTGTTAGATGATCGCGGATAACGAGTCGGCCGAATGGTACGGCACAGGTTCACGTGTATATATATAATATTGCAATCGACTCTCTGTTTCCATTGAGTAAACAAAGACGAATTTATCCTTTTGAAATGCCTGACAACTCATTTACCATATTCCATATACGCGGTACGGCACATTTAAGCTCGTTTCGTTTAACATATTCCTTCAATACGGCTCGTTCATTATCCGTGTAAGCGCCGAGTCGCTCCATCTACTTAAAATTCGCACTTCCCATCTCCACCCATTATGCAGATCTCCTTCTCTCTTCTCTGCACACACACACAAGCGTCCTCGACTCCTGGGCGCGCATCTCTCGTTTATCGCACTTTTTCCATCTCTCTCTTCCCAAGTGCAGTTTTTATCGCTATCGCAGACGGCGCACACTCGCGGCTAATGATCGCTAACGGTAACTCGTTCACCGAATCTGCGCGATATAGGGAAACACTGCAGCCTTGGTGGAGGGCCAGAGTCAGCCGGTCGCACACGCACGAAGGAGGGAAGAAGGCAAAGAGAGAGAGAGAGAGAGAGGGAGGGAGAGTCGGACTTCTCTCATCTTCTGGGAAGATAGTAGAGTCGCGCCCGATGAATAGCCGTGTCCGGCAAACAAATTGCAAGATACCTAAGAGCAGCGTGGTAGCTTGTTACCAATCTCTCTCTCTTTCTTTCTCCTCCTCCTTCGCCGACGAGGAGCATATACGTGCGACCATACGTTCTCCCGCGCTGCTGCTGCTGCTGGTTCTTCTCTGCACGCTCTCGCGGGCCTTTCTTTTCTCTCTCTCTCTCGTGGCGACGGCGGCAGTGGCGGCTCTTCGTTAGTCTTTCTCGAATTCTCGCGCGCGGCGACGGCGGCGGCTCGCTGCAGTTGGCCCTTTTTGCCCCCGCCGAAATAGAAGGGCAAAATATTTGATGTCCGGCAATGAGCATCAATTTTCTGAAGGCTCGATAGCCCTCTCGTTTGTCATACAATAATATGTATTGTGTATATAGCGGTATCTATGGAAAATTGTAAAAATAAGTTGGATAATTATGAATGTTATTTATGAATTAAGGTGAAGCTCGGTTTACTGATATTAATTTGAACATATTTGAGCTGCGTTCGTGTTGCATAATAATAATAATAATAATAATAATAATAATAATAAAGTATCTCGGGAACGTGTTCGTGTATAATCTGATAACATTGCAGAAAATTAATGAAGTGTTGAAAAGTAAAAATTTATGAATGTATAATTATGAGGACGAGAGGAATTTTCATATGATGTTAAAACATTTTAAATTATATACATTGTAATTCATTGTATGTTCTGTATAATATGCAAAGATATAATTTATAAAAATATTATTATATTTAATTTGGGTGTTCATTGAGAAATAAAATTTACTATATTTAATGAAAGATTTAATCATAATATCACAACAAATATTTAGTTAAATTACTTCAATATCGTGTAATAAATATGTAAATGAAATAATTAAGAATTAATCCAATGCAATCCTTTGAAACAATTAATTTTGATTTCAATGAAATCATTTAATTGGATTTATTAAATATTGTTGTCAGTATTGAAGTTATCCTGCAACATATAACCTTACACGATCCAAAATTAGTCTGAACTACATTATTCCTAAACTACACCTCCTTTACAGACCACCTCTTCTGGTCCCACCAATCTTGCAAAAATTCAAGCTCTGCGTCTGTTACTACTGCGCAAAAATTACCGCATACCACTTTCCCTCCACATACATCGACAAAATACATCGATCCCAAATCGATGGCTTGCTCTTACACCGAGAGAGATACCCAGAATTAAATCGTCACCTCCTCTCGAAAAAAATCCCCAACTATATACTTTCTCTCTCCCACACCCACACGACCTATGCTAACGCTCGCGGGTCGCACAGAACTCTCTGCCTTCATCCTTCTCTCTCTCGCGCGAAAATTCCAATCTCGCGGAGAAGGCATCCCGGGCGCTGTGTTTTTCGCCGTCGACGAGGAATTTTTGTCCTCTCCTCTCTGCCCCCGAAGTTGCGTCACCACACACACACACATTCGCCGCCGTTCGCCCGAAATCCTCAGCGCCCGCTCTCTATTTCTCACGGAGAAAAGCTCTTTCTCCGGCTTCCGAATAATCGACGCGGCGGCGAATCATCGTCATTTTTATATAGGGTGAAGAGCGGAGGGAGTCAAAGGGGAGCGCGCAGAAAAGTGTTCCTCGTCGTGCGGAGCTTTCTCACGTGTGTATACGCGAAGAGAGGAAGGAGAGAAGGCCGGAGAGTCAAAGGGGATGTGCGCGCGCGCGCTCGCTCGTGTAGTGGGGAACGAACACATCGCGCTCGCGAGAGAGAGAGAGAGAGGGAGGAGAAAGAAGAACAATCTCTTGTACTTTGGAATGCTTTGAAAGGCCGCGGAGACTCGCCGTCTCTCTTTCTCTCCTTCTCTTCCTCCTTGGCTAGAGCTCTCTCTCTCTCGCGCGGGGCAGCGTGAGATGTTCAGAGGACTGCGGGGCCATCTCGAAAAAAGCGAGCACGAGGAGCACAGCCAGCGAGAGAGAGAGAGGGGACTTCGTAAGAACGCGACTGAGAGAGAGGTGACTTATAGGAATGAGAGGGAGGGAGAGAGAGAGAGAGAGAGGGCAGGATAGAAATATTCAGCGGGCGAAAAAAGAACGGAGCGAGCGAGCGAGCGAGCAGAAGAATCGGAGGTCGGCTCTCGATTAATTACCACATTGTCGTCGTCGCACACGCGCGACACTAGATGCTCGCCGCCGCTCGCGCATGTATATATATATACACTCTCTGTCGTCGATTTAATCTCACCGACGGATTTTAATCCTCGCGACAACCGTGCGAGCCGCTCTTTCTTCTACTCTGCGAGCGCGCGGCGTCATTGATTTTCCCTCGATAACAGCGATAAGAGTGTGAGAGGGAGCGATCTATCGCTTAATACCAGAAGGGCGCGAATCGCGCGTCGAAATCTCGCGAATTGCGCCGCCGCCGCGCTTTCGATTTTAGCCGGGAGATAAGGTGCACACGTGCGCGCGAAGTGGAGACTGAATTATTGGCGCGCGCATGTTAAGTGACGGGTGTAAAGGTTGATTTGAAGAAAAAAAAATATGTGTGTTCGGGGATTGGGATTTAGGAGGGCAATGGCTGGATTTTTGTTATATAGGTAGATGTATATGGCTCGATATCGATAGCAAAAATCCGTTTATAATTTTGTTAGAGAATCAGTGAAGATAGGCATCGATTCGCCGATAATCTTGCAGCCGCAAATGAGAGCCGTACGTTATTTAGCCGAGGTGTATGAAAAGGCGAATGCAATCGCGTTCTTTATAATCCTTGAATTCCACCACTTCCAGATAAAGATAAACCATATACTTTATTGATTAACTATAATTAAGTGATTATTTTCAATGTTAATCCCATAAAATCTCCCGGACAACTAACCATTATGTCTGTCAACATAAAAATCATCCTATACCGATCACCAAGATCCCCGAAGAGGCATATACAACAAGCCGCAGTAATTAAATCATGTTAATGTACTACTCATTCAATACGACCTGCGCATTACGTACGCAACACACACACACACACACACACACTCACACACACACTCTTTCGCATATATGTATATATACGCAACCTCTGCCACGAGCTTCGGGCATTTTGATGCATTACCTCCTTACGTGCTTTCTCGGTTTGTCGCTCGCCTTGAACGTACCACTTGCGAATTATATTTTCTAGACTACACACGCACGAGAAAGAGAAAGAACGCGTACACACATACAAAGTGCGCGGCTAATTAATGCGGCCCGAGCGAAATGCTTAATCACTCACCGCTACCAGAGCTGCCGTTTGATTCCGCCAGCGTTTATCCGCATAATCGTCCTGCGCGATCGGGAGATATATCTTCAAAGCGCGCTCGCGCGTATATAGTGTACAGACACACACACATACACTGTACGCTCCCTGTGCGCACGCACCGGGAAATTGAAAAAAAGAAGGCGCGCGCTGCTAATGCGCCGTAATGAATTTTCAGCGTCCCGTGTGTATGTACACACATGTGCGCGTCGTCTTTTTTCTCCGAGTCGCGCGGAGATAAAAGGAAACGCGCACGCGCGTCCAAGGAAAGAGGGTTTATCTATCGGCGAGAGAGAGAGAGAGAGAGAGAGAGAGAGAGAGAGAGAGATAAGCGAATCAAATTTCCTCCTGATGACGTGGGACGCGAGCTCGAGACATTGTTTCGCGCTTATCGATAAAGCGTAAGTTCGCCCGGTGTATTGCGCGTTATCTTATTTCGCGTAAAAACGATGAAGAATATAATTGTGTCGGCGGAAGATATATAATTAATGGATGTAATCGGAGTTTCAGGTTCACCGAAGTACGATTTGGATATGAGATTCTGAAAAATTACTGCTGATTGTAATTTTGCGTATAACGGACATAATTGACTTACATATAAGTTTTTAGCTGATTTTCGATTTCTGATTATGAGGTAATGATTGTGTTGGCAAGGAGTAATATAATATCGATTGAGATACCAATTTTGCATTTTATCAGATCGACAATTTTTTTTTTTTATCAATATACTAAATTAAACTGATATTGTAAACGTGTTCTTAAAATAGCCTCTAGAGTAAACATTTTTCTTGAGATTATTATAACATTTTGACAACGGTGCAAAAATATCTATAATTATTGTATTATATAAATAAAATTTATTTACTTTAATACCAATAGTAATCCAAGTATTAAAATATTTGGCCAATATATATTATTTGTCGTTTGTCTTCCATAACATTTGTTTTTTACCTCATAAAAACTTCATCATAGCACTAGACAAATCTACAAACTTGTTCTTACACGATATCCATTAACATCTTCTATACGCGTACTACTTGCAATATAAACGCAACTTACGAGTCGTACTTAAACCTCACCTCTGGCCATCTGCGACTTTATCACCACAATTTTCAATTACTCCCCCTCTCTCCTCGTTTCCCTAACCCTCGACAAAATTTTACCACGGCTTCTGCTATCATCTAAATTATGACACCACTTTCAGCCTTAAAAATCCCTTTCCCATACACCACGCGTTCAGGTATATATAATTGCCCGGCTCTCGTTTGATTCTCAAGGAACTTTGCGCAATAGCACAGCTGCATGTATATTTGCACGATTTTCAAGCGAGGGAGAGACAGAGATAGCGTATTATAATATAAATGGCCGAGCTGCCGCTAAATAAATGATCGCGTCGAACGAGCCAGCGCCTACCGTTCGTTTCGGCTTTTCCGCGCGTGGTATGGTAAGAACTACCGACCCTTCGGTCGCTCTTGCCTATCATTTTTCAATTACTTCTGTATAAGAGGAGTTAGACTGTAATGCTCTGAAATTAATAATGAGAAAAAGTCATGTGTAGGGTTAATGTGTGCCAAATTAATTTGTATATTTAACATTGCACCAAATATAGGTATCGATGCATTTAATACTTGCCGAGATAATAATTAATTGAATTTATTTTAAAAACAGAATATTTTTACTGTTAAGATTTTAAGTATTTTAATTACAATTCCTACCAAATATACAGATAAATCACAGGATTGCGAAAAACTCGCAGCGCACTTACTCAACCCATTCTCACCTATACCCAAGCCAAACGCCAATACCCTGCATGCTTAACAAGCGTGACAACAGCCGCGACAGGCAGAAACCTCGAAAAAATCCCTCACTTATACGCTGCTGCAGCCGTATAAAAATCCTCCCGTCATCCCGCCTCTCGATATACCTTCTACACACACACACACACATACACACACACACACGAAATCGTCGGCGACGATTACGATCCCGACGACGCGAGACCGTCGCGCGCTTTGAGTAATATATTGGGCCCCGCGGCTCCTTCCTCCTATCTCCGCAGCATCTACTCGCCGGCGAGACAATAGGATCTTTATCTCCTCGCCACCAACACCACCATCTCCTCTCTCTTTTTAATCCCCCTCTCTCACTCACTCGCCCGGCTAAACTCTCGCGCTCGAAAAGAAGCAAGAAGAAAAAAAAAGAAAATCCGGCACGTGACCCGCCGCGGCATCTGCACCACGCGCGATAAATAGCGAGCATCGCGCGTTGCGGAGAGCGAGCGAGGTCCTATTCGGAGGCTCGCGCGCTATTTGCAGTCTGGCGCACGGGGAATGGACGAAGACGCGCGATGTATACGTACGTACGTTCGTCTGACTCTCGCTATGGGCGAGGAGGGACGCGTAGGACACGCGCGCTAGGGTTATAGAGACGGGGGAGACGCCCCCGCGCGTCCGGAAATTGTTGTTGGTACCCCCGCGCGCAAAATTGGGAGTGCATGGCTGCGGGGTTGGGTGGAGGCTCCGGAAGACCGATAGATACGCGCGTACTGTGTATGTGTACGCGGAATATGACAGGAGTTCGCGCAGATAACAGTGGGAAGTGGAATTTTGTAATCGTATATAGAGCGCGTCTGATGCGTATCCGGTTATGTGGTGGCGAATTTGTGGCGATATGTTGATGAAGATATTTTTTTAGATGGTTCGGTTTGGGAGAGAGCAAAGGAAAATTATTTCTTTTATCTTTCAAATTTATCAATATTCATGTGTGTAAAGTGTCATTCGCATAATAATAAATTGAAAGAGACAATCGATAACATGCAAGCTGCGTCGTTTAAAAAGTTTACAAACCGAACCTGTCGTTATTATTATTATCGGCAAAGTAAGCTTGTGACGCCAGAAAGGTAATAAAAGAGGAACAATACTTTAACAAAATGATTATCTGCTTATAAAGCCATATAAACTTGGCTTATTGCTGCATCACGTATGTCGCAATACAAGTGTACGTAGTTTTGACATTGAACGTACGTTTTTGTGAGACCAAGTTTCCTCCTAATAATTAAACCGTTTAGAAATCAATTTCCTGTAAATGGCGGAATTCTATTAGGTCTCTAAGGATTTTAAGACGAAAGTGTATAAAATATGTCATTCATTTAAAAAAATAAATTGTAGCGAATTTCATAAATTACAGTACGATAATTGTAGAAAATAGAAGATTTTAGTTATTCAAATGAATTTGTAATACAATAATTAACATAAGAAAACCTACTCGATTAGTATTATCAAATTTCTGAGAAATTCAACACTTCCTATTATAATGCCAGAAATTGTCTATGTTTGCATTTGAATGATATACTTAACGCCGATGTTTGACAATTATCTTCTACCGTGACTTTTGTCCCAATTGTATTATCATCAAGTGTTATCCTACTGTCATTTAAAATAGTTTTATTCGATGAGTAAATATCTATAACTCATAGTGTCAATAACCACGAACGTAAATCATTTTAGCAATAAACAATATTACTTTTTAAGACTAAAATAAACAAAATTTCAATTCAAATATTTATTACAAATGATAATTAATTGACACCATTAATCACTCCGAACGCTAATTTAAATTCAAATTACAAATTCGTTCTCTAACTATAAAACACACTTCACGCCGATATAAAAATTCCGAAAACATAAAACCACTACGCTAGTTTCGCTTATTACATCGCATCTTCCACCAACAACATTTTCACATCATCGCCCAGCCCAACTCATCCGCACGAACACGTCGCCCAAACGAGCGTGATTCACTTTTCGAGGCGCAAGAATAACGGACGAGAGAGCCTGCGCACTCAGTGCTGCTCTCGTAACGGCTTGTTTCATTTCGAGCGTGCCGGGGATAGCTGAGGGCCGCTGCTATATAGCTATATAGAGCCCTTGCTCGCGATTGGAAAGGAGTAAATAAGCCTGGGGAATCCGAGCTATCCTCCCGGATGGGATGTCGCGCGAGCTTTTTCGGGGACGAGCGAGCAGCCCGCCGCCGCGCTTTTCCCGCGGCGAAAATACTCAAGGGGCGGGATTGCCTGAGCGCGCGTGCGCGGAATTGCGCAAATGTAGAACAGTAGCCATTGCGCGTGAACGTGCGATTGATGTAATTTTGTATATAGATTTTATTATGGGGAACGTGAATTATATTATTAACACATACGTGTCAAACGTGACTTTATGTTTGATGCTTCAGTAGACGTAATCAATTTTATATACACGTTTTTATACTTGACGTGCAACGTAGATTTTAATCTTGGTAGTCCACGCTGGCTAGAACGTTCTCGAACCCACGGCACGTTGTGTACGAAGATGATTAATTACGAGGCTTGGTGTACGAAATCATTTTAAATCAGGCATTTATATGTTGTAAGATTATGAAAATCTTTGATAACATCTGCTCGGAGAAGTATGTGGCTATATGTAGTTTGATACAATACAGCGATGGACTACTGTGATTAGTACCGGTTATAGGCGCCAGGGAAGCCACCTTTTTTGTCTTGCATTCCAAGATTACACTTATGTACTAGTGAAAAAAAAAAAAAAAAAAAAAATAACATTCTTATCTGTTAAAAATTTAACTTTCGTTCAGCACAAAAGATACATTTAAACGCTCATCATTCACCCCCGGAACTTTACTTCAAATTCACGGAAATTATACCATTCTCACAATACATTTACCCGATTAATTTTTTCCATTACCCTCGCAACCACTCGTGCCTTCCAAAAAGCACAAAGAGACCTTGGCTATCCACCTCCCCCTCGATGAAAACGTCGTTCATTTTCCTATTGAACGCGGCGTTCGTCCCGCAGCTTACCCTCCGTTTTACGAGGGAACAGACATACACACAGACACCCTCTCACTGTTGGGTTGAACCGCGCAGAGACACGCCGGAGGGTTAGACTCCCTCTCTCTCTCTCTCTCTCTCTGTCTTTGATATGCGAATACACGAGGCTCCCGGCGATATACCCCCCGAGCCGACGTCGAAGAAGACGCCTTTTACGAGCACAACAAACTCGCGGAAAGAGAGAGAGAGAGAGGGAGAAAGATGAATCTCTCGGAAATTTCGCGATTCGACGGTAATTTACTGCGCGGTGGAAGATGCTATCGCAAATTAAAAGTATTCGCCGCGGTGAAAGTTCTCTCGAGAGCGTGCAAAGAGAGAGAGAGAGAGATTTATAAAATGCACCTCGCGAGAGCGCGGAGTGTCTCGAGAGCTATAAGTTCGTGCATGCGCGCGCTCGCCGGCGTGTGCACGCTCGCTCTGCACCGATTATGTGCCGCTGATAATTTATGTAATGGCTTGTAAGTGTGAGAGAGTCGCGGCTGGTATAATTGTCGCTGTAAATGCTGGTTTTATTGCGGTGTCTTTGCTGCGGCGGCTTGTCGTATCGGCTTTGTATGCCTGGTTATTTTAGTTCGTAAATTATTCGATCGATCGGCTATGTTGTATATATGTGTATGATTATACATATACGTGATCATTGAATTGCATTATTAGGATTTCAACAGAACCAATATTGAGTCTATATAAAAAAAGTCCAAGTACAATTTAGGCAAAACATCGAAGTATTCCCTGACGATAAATTTATTTTATCGTACTACCTCACCTTTGACTTCAACTCTTACATCAATTTTTGTTACATTGCAATAAGGTACGTAACAATTACGAAAACTATTTGCATAAATAGAAAAAAAAAATCTTCGCTATCCTACAATTCAATAATAATTTTTGCAAATCATTGCAAAACATTCTTTAAAAAATAAACATGATAAGAAAGAGCTGAAAAATCATAGTCGACAACTCTTCGTTAAACATTAAACATATATCTTACGTTAATCTCAAACATATCTCAACAACACCATCTTCCCTCCCTGTTTCAGATCAATGTGTCGAACCAGCGATCACTGGAGACGGCGGGCCTGGAGCTGTGCGGCGGTGGCGGTGCAGGCGGTGGTGGTGGCGGCGGCACCGCAGCAGCAGCGGCCGCGACGGGCGTGCCCCAGGGTCAGTCGAGCAGCGCGGGCTCCATAGGCTCGGCGCCGAGTCCTGCCTCGCCTAGACCGGCCCCCCAGCACAGACCGCCGCTCACCACCTCCTCGCAGTCGTCGCGGAACCTCGACGACGACCGCTCCACCGACGGTAAGTGTCGCGTGCTTTTAAGGTATAGTAGTTGTCGATCTGACAATAGAGCTTTTAGTGATGAATTTTTATGTTATACGTCGGCACTACGATAACACGAAAACAATATTTCAATTTATCAAACTATAATACTCACATATTGCACATGTAAATTTAAGACAAGGGGCACCATTTCTATAGACGATTAATCATCTCAAGAATGCATTCCTTAAATCCAAAATGTACAAAATACAATAGGTATATTTCACTCATATACTACAGACAAAGTCCAAATGCATCGAGTGGCTGGTAATTTATGACCAGACCCTTTTTTATGACACTGTTGCGCTCGGCGCGTATGTTCGTACATATGATCCGAACCTTTTCCTTAAAAACAATGACCTCATTGACGAACATCTCTACCAATAAAAATGCAAGTTTTCACATTACTAATCTCCTACCGTACAACACGGTTGGCGGAAAGACTGCGATATTCAAACACATTCGTTGCAACCGCCGTGGTGTTCACACCACCATTCAATTAATTCAATTAAGTTATCTTTTGTTAATCATTCATAATAACTAGTTAACTACTATTAGCTTAGTTCGTAATAGTTTATTTACTACTTTTGATAAATATTTGATACCTACTAAGTAATGAATCTTAATGATAGTGTACTAATTGATTATAAAACTTTTTTTCTTACCACGACCTTACCCTGAACTTTCGTATGGAACAAAATAAATTGTTAGTATCTGCATGACTAATATGTGTCTATTTGTTTAAAAAAAATGCTTCCTACTTCCTGGAGCCCCCTCTTTTACATATAATATTTGAGCTAAGTGTATACCAAATGTAGATAACTCAATGAAAATTCATTGCTAAAAGCACTATATTCAGTTTGATAACTACCTTAAAATAATGGTAGGCCAATAGTCATACATATTATGTGCGTTAGATATATCTATCCGATTGATAATTCTATGAACGTCCCCAAAGTGATGATAGTTACAAATTTAAACATTATTTGGATGAGCAGGTTTACCTTAACAGAGAAATGACGTCTAGACAAAGAATTAAAATATTTGTCGTATACATATAATTGTTTCTGGGAAAGTGTTTGCATAGTGATACTAATTAAAACCGAAATTTCTCGTTTTGACTGTAAAATATATTGCCATTTCTATGCACCTCAAACATACCAAGGCCGATACAATGGAATCCAATTAAGTGGATCTTCGAAAAGAGTTATGGACTTTCAAAACACGTGGGTAATTGAATTTGTCACTGAAGAGATATCGTCGCGTGGTACGAAGAAAAGCCAAAAACGCGTCTAAGGCGAAGAAAAGCCAACAAATGGCTTTGCCGCGAAAAAAGCCGGTTTGCGCCCTCTCAGACGAAGAAAAGTCAGTTTGCACCGTACCTGATGGACGAAAAATTCCAACTGACGACATTTCGCGCAAGAAAACATCGAATTCTGTTAGCGAAAATACTTTTACGTACGCGTATTGATAAATAATGCTGTATATCAGGCTTGTAAATTTTAATTATCACAATAAAACTGCTATTAATAAGCGGTTCTAGGAATCCCGAATCAGTGTACTGATAATTCCAGTTTTTTATCATTGTCTTTTATCAAAAACACTGCAAGTCATTCATGAATGATAGTGTACGCGGAATTGTACATTTATTGTGCTGCTTACACAGAAAAACTCTTAGGAACACAGTAGCCCCGGCCGGTGGCACTACTGCGTCAAATGCTTGGAAGGCTGCGCTGCGCGTCTGCAGCTCGAAGTCGTTGCTCTTTTTTTCGGATATATCCAAAAGCGCAATAAACCTGCGATTGCGAGTACACTATAATTCATGAATGGCGTTGCAGTATTTTTGACATATGTTCAAAGCCACTGACAAACCAGGAGCTATCAGTACATTGATTCAAGATTCCTAGTACCACTTAGTAATAGTATTAAGAGTATATTTTATTATGATAATTAAAATTTACAAGCATAATGCGTCATTATTTATCAATACGCGTACGTAAAAGTATTTTCGCTAACAGAATTGGATTTTTTCTCGTACGAAATGTTTCTTCGCCTGGGAAAAGTCAAACTGATGGCTTTTCTTTCTCTGAGAGTGCGCAAACTGGCTTTTTTTGCGGCAAACACGTTTGTTGGCTTTTCTTCGCCTTAGACGCGTTTTTCGGCTTTTCTTCGACTGTAACTTCAAAGTTGGCTTTTCTTCATACCGCGCGACGATATACGCCTAGCTCAATCTGCTGATTATGTTTTATTCATTGTGCAAATATTTTGCGATACTTACGAAGTCAGTCTGTATTCTGCACAAACTAGTTCCTTCCTTAGCAATATTTATTTCTATATATCTTTCTTTACTAATAGACTCCGATTACCTCGATGCTTACTGCCGCTTAGCACCGTTTATATTGCACAATAATGTAATTTCTGAACTTTGTCTTTTTGAAATCGTAGTTTACCCACAGATTATTTATAAAAATATCATGAAAACTAAAACTATCTTTAAACCAATCCCTACTCAAAAACCTATAACCAAAAAAATCTCGAACCCATTGTCCTCCCTCCCCCAAAAAAATCTCGTCGCGCACAAATATCCCCGCGATTCAATTACAAATAATTAATGTCACCGCTATGATGTGGCGAATGCGCCCTCGCTCCCCTCGCAGCCAACGTATCGCATGATTAATTTCGTTCCGCGCGCGAGCGCTGCACCTGCAAAATGACTTTTGCCTCCCTCTCTCGCTCCGCCGCTGCTTTTGGGGGGCTGCAAAAGCGCTGGAAAATCGATTTCGACGTGTATTCAGTCACGGTCTTCAATCCTAGTCTACGCGTGCCAAAATTGTCGATTAACCGACACCGGTGTTACCGGAGATTTTTCCCGTCGGGGTGTATAGTTGGTGAAAATCAATATTACGGCTGGAGAAGTAAACAAATGTGTAATAATGTTGTTGATTGATGTGTGAATTCTTTGGTTTTAGCCATCGGACCTAACACCGCGACGGACGACTCCGACGACATCGAGGTCAACAAAACGGCGCAGTACGTCAGTGCGAATTGCGTGGTCTTCACGCATTACAGGGGCGATGCGGCTACGGAAGTCGACGAGCACTTCCAAAGGGCGCTAGCGCAAGATAAACCAAAAGGTTTGTTGTAAAATCATTTTTACATTTAGTACTAATACCCCTGGTAGAAAATTAACCATATTTTATAGCTAACGTGTTAATTAAATGGAAGAATTTTGAGCAAAATCATAATGCGAAAATAATATTATTCGTCTAAAAGTTCTACTATATTACCTACTTAAAATACATATTTTATGAAGTGTAAATGCCATAATTTATTTCGGATTGGTATATAATTATGAAATACAAACAATGTTCGTTTTTAGCCATAAAGTTAACTGAAAAATAGCTACGTTATTGTTTGTGTACTTGCCCAAATATCGAGGGTAGTTATTTTCGATGAGTCTGAAGTTTGCAACGTTGGGGTACAACGAAATAAAAAAATAATTCATTTTACTTCAAGTTTATACTAATTAACATTAATTTTGCGTGTAGATTTAGTATTTTATAGTATAAAATGACTTTATAACAAAGATTTAGATAAAATTTCCATTGTTCAATATAGCTTTAATCAATCGTCAGAAAATTATTTGGTTGCGTTTCAACGATGTAAACTTTAGACCCATTATTATGGTAACTCATTATTTAATCGATACCTTCGAAATATCATATAATATTTGTTATCTTTGTACAGTATTATGCTGTTTAATTGTATAAAAAAGAGGTGTTGTGTTTAAATGTTGCAGACAATAATAATCCTATGATTACGAGAAACTTCCCTGCCTCGTTTTGGAAGAGTCACCACGATTCAGTTTACGAATATACTGACCCTTGGCATTCACACTACCAGTACCACCCACGGTAAGTGACAAATTACTTTCAAAAGATTAATTAGCTTATTGGCAGTTAAAAATATTCGATAATAAGGTAATTTATAAGTTTATTCATAACTCTAAGTATGACATTGTGACTTTTTTTGGGTCATCAACTCTTTCCTAATTATAAGAGAGTCGGGCCGCCGGATCACGGATTTGGCTCAAACTTTGGGATATGTTTTATGATATATGAAGAAAGCCGTAATATTAGATTAAAGAAAACTTAAGTTCTCGACATTTTTCGTTTTATTTTGAAAAAGAATCTTGAAAAAAGTTTGTTGATGAAACTGTAACCATTTAATCTTGGTAAGTAGTAAATATTATTTCAGAGAAAATAAAACTAGAGACAAAAAACTTTCATTTGCTTTTTTTCAGAATTAATATTTTTTTAATTCTGAAAAAAGCAGATGAAAGTTCGTTTTCTCCAGTTTTATTTTCTCTGTTTGAAATAATATTGAAGCCTTGACAAGATTAAACGGTGACCATTTCATGGAGAGGCTTTTTTCAAGTTTTTTTTTCAAAATATAACAAAAAATTTCCTGAACTTGATTTGCTTTTAGCGTTAGGGTCTAATATTACGGAATTCTTCATATTTCATACATCATTTCCCAAAGTTTAAGCTGAATCCGTGATCCGGAGGCCTGAGCCTCACCCCAGTAGTAAGTTACAATCTTTTTTGTAAGTTTGTATATAGATATCGATGGCGAATCATTCAAATGTCATATATTTCTTTAAATAAATGTGAAATATGTTTACAAATAAAATTCGTTGAAACAATAAATGTCATTCCACGGTTACGAAAAGATTCGCAGTGTCGAGCTTCTCGATTTAAATTACACAAGTGCAACAAAAAGGATCAGTTTTGTTGATTTTTAAAGTTTGAATAGCGAGTATTGGCAAAGCATGTAAAATTATTTCAAAACCTTTTAGAACACTTGATATGACTCATTGAAATCTTTTTCTTTATCCATATAGCAAAGAATATCATTAATTTACGTTATTTTCATGTAAGTAAATAACTCACTATTATATTCGGCATTTCAGAAGATGATAATTCAGTAATTAAACTCAATTCAATAACTAGATGATTTCTTATCAGCCATAATTTCCATTTTATACTATCTTTCGATTCTCACCTTTCATCATCCAACCAATCGCAACGCAAACCCTCACAACTCTCTGACGCAACCCCACGACTTCGTTATTCAAACTTCTATAAATCAACAAAACCATCCATCTTACGACAACAGAACATATCTATATAACACACGTATTATATAACTATCTTTCTCCATTCTTCCTCTTCCACCGACCAACAACAGAGCGGTGCACGAGTACCACCACCACCACAACATGGCGGCGGCGAGCTACAACAGTCTGCTGCTAAATCGAAGCCTGGGCCATCCGAGCTCCCACCCGGGTGTGCCGCACCACGCGCACACCGCCACCGCCTACAAGGACTGGACGTCCGCGACGCCGTCGCAGTCCCTCGTCGACGCGGCATCCTCGGCGCCACCCTACCCGCACGGCCCCTACGCGCCCCTATCGAGCGACTACTGGACGTGAAGGGCGTGACACACTCTCTATCCCTCTCTCTCACCCTCTCACTCTCTCGTATATATCTATATATATATACGTGTGTGTGCGTGTGTGTGTGCAAGTATGTCTGTGTGTGTGCGTCGCGCGTCGACACCCCCGCCCGCTCGACAGTCTGTCCTTTGCTTGCGCGTGTTATTATTATTATATATATGCGTGTCTTTGTTCGAGGTTCTTTGAGAGAGATTTTTAGTTTAGTTGGTGAGGGTGACGGCGCATCGGAGGTGTGATAATGATGACGATATTGAGTGGAGGAGCAAAGATGATTGCGAGTTGCGACGGTACGAATGCTGAAGCAGCCCGTATAAGAAGTGATGGGAGTACGTCATGGTCGGCGGGTGTATAGACG
This sequence comes from Torymus aiolomorphi, assembly GCA_036365515.1. Classification (NCBI taxonomy): domain Eukaryota; kingdom Metazoa; phylum Arthropoda; class Insecta; order Hymenoptera; family Torymidae; genus Torymus; species Torymus aiolomorphi. The sequence continues at coordinate 149,396,110 of CM070877.1, forward strand.
CTTCGAGTTGCGTTAAGATGGACGCTTTCACGAAAACGATAAAATTGTTACGAGGTTGCCGTTGGAACGACTGTAAAACTATACGTTTTACTGAAGAATTGGGTCGCTGTTGATAAGCTTTTATTATATTTCGAGGAATCGCTATGCGTAATTCAATGATCATTGACATCAGGGAAGAGTATGCCAACAAATCACGCAAAGATTATTTACCGAAGATCTCTTTGGAATTGAGAGGAATGGCTTATTTTAGAAGAGGTAAATAATTGAACAGCATGATCTGGATTCTGAATTGCATAGGTTATTAGCTTTATCTGGGACAAATGTGATATAAGGAAGAAGATTATGTTCGTTTTATTTTTATTCGTTAATCAATTTTTTTTTGGTTTGTAGCTGTACTTAATGATGTGAAAAGGCGTCCACTTTGAAACAATGAAAAGCGTCTTTACCCGCGCAAATATTTATGTAAGCGATGAAATGTTTGCTAATTGTATATTTATTCTGTATATGTAAAACTTAGACAAAATATGGGAAGCGTCCCACTTCCTTCAATGAGCGGTGTTTCTATTTTCGATTGATATTTTTCCTTTATCCGTGTGTAATTATTATTCAAAATTGCGCGAAAAGCGAGGAAACGTTTCGAAGTTTAACAAACGGTAACGGAAAAATATTTATTTACCTCCGATAATTTGCGCGAGAGCTTAATGAATCACATAATAAAAGAAGTCACAAAACTCCAATGCATCAACAAATAATGTTTGCAAAAGTGATAATTCTTTCATTTTAACAAGTATGTGTATGTATATCTACATATATCTCTCTCATCAAATCATTCTTAACTTATTTATTATATTAGTATTTACTTATTTGTTGATCGCTCAAAGTACTGTATATGTTTGCATGTGATTTGCTCAATCGAAATTCTATCTCGAGACGCATGAAATGTGCGCGCCCGTTACTATGGCAACGTATATCTATATATACGATATATATATGAATATACCTTGTTATTGAAGTGTTTGATCCAAACTTTCTTTCGTTATGTGGACATTAGTACCCGGAATTGTAGACTCGACGCAACGGCGAATAACGCGAATTTACTATAAAAAAAAACTTTCGAAATTCAAATGAGATAAAGTCGTATTCACGTTACAAAAACGACTCCGCCGCAAGTAGTCGCTAATCAATTATTTAATCAGGCCAAACAGTCGAAAATTCGCTTATACGCCATCGCCATACCCCCATCAATCACCCTCCGCTCGAATATATATATATCAAAGTACTATTCCACAGGCATTACACCATCTTCATTATCTTGTCACTCTTTTCTATTCGCCTCCTTATCGGCCTCCTCGAAATTTACCCAATTAAATGTACTGGCAAAATCGGCATTACACGTAGGAGACTATAAATTTTCTTCGCGCTCGCGCGCTCGCATATATATTACACAGTGGCCCTCCGGAGAATTGTACGACGAATAACACATACGTACGATTCCAGGCGGTGTTATCTAAATTTCAACGGCTGCCGACGGTGCGCGCAGAAAGAACACCACGTGTGTGTGTGTGTGTGCCTGCGAGAGAGGAAGATATACCAAATATATATATGAGTATCCCCGCGTGCGGGATGATTCGAGTAGTTGCGGAGAGGTACCGGATTAGTATAAGCGCGCCGCCGCAACGCGTGAGAAAAGCTGCGCCGAGGAATCGCGCGATTTATCATCGTGGGGAGAGAATGAAGAGGGAAGGGTGGTAGAAGGCGGATTTTGCCAAGTTGAGGTTTATTTATTAAATTCAAGATGTTGATTTCGTTGCGGAAGGACACGCTGCGATGTATAATATTTGTTTGGTGTATATCACTCGGAAAATTAATTGGATGTGTATTGAAGGAATAACGGAAATAACATTGACATATGATAAAGACTGCACGCAATTTACATACTATATTGAATAACATAACAATAATGCAAAATGTATTGATGATAATGATATTATCATTATTGGCTTTCTACAGTACAATGAAGCGATTGATTTCGTCAGTGCGTGCTTTATGCGTGCGAAATATACAATTCATTAAAAGTGTAATTGACAATGAACGTAATTTATCTACACTATACAGTTATCGGCGTATACACGTGCTTGTGTAAGCTAAAGGTATAAACAATTCTGTCAATGGTTTTTATTTCTATTAATTCAATACTTTGAAAAAAATTATATGGATGGATTAAAATAATCTACCATTTTGTTTCCAACGAACGAAATTCGCACTTCACTGGAATTCGAACTCAATGTCTGTAATCGTGCATTACTGAAAACACAAAAGCGAACAAAAAAAAGAATCTCGGACAAGATATTTAAGAGCGTGAGAGATCAGTCGATATTTATCGGCTCTGCTTGCGCTGTGTAATGTACATAAATAAAGATGCTGGTTTTCTGATTTTATTATTTTGCGTAGAGATCGATTTTTATCTTCAACACAGAAGCGAATAAAATGTTGAATAAATCGCCATCGATCTGAAAGGAAATAAATAAGGCGTTTGATCTCTTATTTAAATGTCCACGATATCGACGTACAGTCATCGTCGAATGAAAATTTCCGTCTGCTCTCTCCGATCCCCGTATAATACTAATTGTGACGAGAAACTCACATACGATTTTCTGTCCTCCTTAGCGATTGATAATTCAAGAATTTTCACTCGATCGTTGCTGTATGTTTGGACCCGAGTATGATTACTGTATTATGTATAAAAAAAAGCGACAATAGGGGCTAATAGCACTGTCCGGCGCTCAAAACTCTGAAGATTCCGTCGTGCTTGTACGGATTACACGTACACGAGGAGCCGAGTAGTATAGCGTAATAAATTACCTCGATGAAATCGTCTTTTATTACCTTCTCGCCGGACTGTGCAATCCATTATTTGTTAATAGTGATCAAGTGCATATATGCATATATACATATTTCTGCCTAAGCAGCCTATTATACAATGTGTAACGCTCTCTAATCACTGTCATCGGAAATGAAGTATTTGTAGAAGAATCGAGAATCGTCCTGTATGTACACTGTATGGCGCATATGCGAAGTTTTTTTCTCTTTTCTCTCGTGCTGAAACACCATACACACGCAAACAAACGACTGCGTCGAATTAGCAAGTATTTGATATTGTAATAGCGATATTTTATTCTATGTTTGTACAGTCACTAGGGTCGTATAATAAAAGAAATGTACTAAAAAAAGTTTAATTGATACCTGCGCTCATTGTACTTAAGATATAATTTTACTTCACGACGCAGCTGGGGCAAGCTGACGTGTAAATATCACTTGTAATAAATGTGCTTTCGTTAACCTGCCCATTAAATAACTTCCATGTAAATTACGCATATTGAAATCATTTCCTTTTCTGTATTCCATTATTCCTTAATTTATCGTCCCGAGTATATTAAAAAAAATTTCGTTTGATAATTTTTATATCACTTCTGGAAGCCGTTACATTTAAGTTGAAGAAGTAGTAATTTTACTAGTCTAATTCATGTAAGTACACATAATATACAACCATAGTTACTAAAAATTTATTTTAAGAAAAATAAAGATTAGCTCAATATTATAAAATTATATCTGTATTTATCATTCTGGGAAGTCGATAGAAATCTTCTTCAATGCACATTCATAAACATAAATCTTTCTTGATATTTGAAAGTTGCATGAGATTTATTTGTTTCATTAAATTAAATATCAATATTTGTGAACACCTTAATGAATTTTTTCTCCAATTGTGATCTTATAAAATGTGATTCTTTAATTACGAAAAAGTGCTTTCAAAATTCAAAATAAATTTCACCCGCTTAAAATTTTCATTTAAAAAAAAAAAAGAAAAGCCATCGATTCAGTCTACGAGCACGCAGTTTCATCGCGAAAGTGAAAAGGTCAAGCAAACGTTGAGAGTTTTTATTATTACACATCTCAGACAAATTGAATATAGTATTTAAATATTAGAACGATACGTTATCGCATCTACAAACATTTATACATGTGGGAAAATTTATTAAATTTTATTTGTCCATTAGCAAGTGCAAATCTTTTATGAAGATTGGTGTTTGAGCATTTTAACCATATCTCGTATCAAATCTCAAATATAATCGGTGAAAGATCTAGTGCTCATAGATACTTCTTCAATCATTACTAAAAAATTAATATTTATGAAATATCCACGATAAGGATTTTTTTTAATTTAAAATCAGATCAAATTATATATAAGTGAAGTTTTTGCAATTTCTAAAAATAGATATGCTTTTATGTAATTAATTTTTCAAATACAAATCTGTTCTGTTTTCAAATACATATCTGATTGTATGTTGCTGAGCTTTCGTTAACAACTCATAATTTGCAATGGAAGACATTAAATTTTCCACAGTGTTTAAAGCATTGAAACACTAACTTTTGATTTACAATCGATAAATTTCTCGTCAATGGCGTACACAACGATGAAATTAATTTTACGTATAACGCAATATGACAAGTCAACACCTTGCCTTCATATGTCAATAATAGAACTAGGTACACGTGGATCGTTCCAAGAGGAAGTTTGACGTTATACCAACAGCTTCAAAATAGTGCGTTTATCACACATCCAGAGTAAAAGGAAGTGTGTTTCATCAACGGCTTCTTTATTGTGTTAATACAGCCATTCACTTAACTGATTAATTATTTTTTATCGCCTCTGAATATATTTGTTCAATATCGCTTAACCCAAAACGCAATTTATTAATCACACGTCACGTAACAAAAACATTTTGCTTCGGATCAAGATAAAATATATTATTTTATTCAATCGAAATTCTATCTAAACTTTGAATTTCTTCTTAAATCTATCTCCTCTCTCGCTCTCTCTCTCTCTCTCTCTCTCTCTCTCTCTCTCTCTCTCTCTCTCTCTCTCTCTCTCTTTTACGCGTCCGAAATACATTCATTAAAGATAAATTTACATTTATTCCGTTATCATTCGCATGCTCGATTATCATTCAGAGCTTTGTAACGCGTCTTTGCACTTGCAAATAATCGTATCGATTCCACGCCAAGAACACGTATTTGCTTATGGTGTAACAACTCTAATAGGTAGTCAGTATTCGCACGCGCGTGCGCGCATTTACGTCCTCGTATGCGCGTGCGACCGCGAGGACTTTCGTGTGATAAAGCGACGCCGCGATGACGAGGCGGCGATAGAATCGCTTATCGGCGAACGTCGACACCCACGTAAGTTTATTTGCACAAATGGCACCATAGCAAATAACAACGGGTATATATAGGGGTGTGCCGACGACGCGGTGATCTATATACGTTCCCAAGTCTCGTTAGCAGCTAATAGCGACACGTCTGGAAGAATAATCAAAGTGAGCAAGATGAGTCTACTTGGAATCACATTGAAAGTAAGTAACGCGGGTTTGTTGAGGAAATAGTGGACGATGAGGAAGTATTTCGTTAGTTTATATTATATAAAATAAACAAAGAGTTGAAGTGGAATACGACGTTTGAAATAGTGAAATAAAGTTGTTGATACGAGATTAGTGCTTTCCGGGATCAGTGACGACGTATTCGGAAAAAACTGTGACTAAAGTAATCGACCTTGAAAAAGTGCAATAGTTATTATATAGTTATAATATCGCAAAATTAATATTCGATATTTTAGTGGAATTATCAATTTGTAAATATATTATATTCTTTATGAAAAACATATAATCTTTTTAATAGAATCTTGTTGAAAAGGCTCAATTATAGATCTTTATCTTGTTTACCAATTAATAGTATATTACGCAACTAGGGAGGTAAAGAGTTGACCCTCTTTATCCCCGTGTTGCGTATACGATTTTTTTCAAAGATTAATCTGATAGCAATTTTAAGTTTGAAATTTGTTTCGTTGAACATAATTTATTGCGTGCGCTAAAACATTAATTTATTATCTAATATCTTTTTATATTGAAATAAACCAACTTTAACTTTCTTTTCAGCGCGCCCTGTTATTGACCGTACAACTGGCCGCAGTCGTAATGGCCGTTATAGAGGTGGGAAAAGTGAAGCGGGCTGAGACGTGGCCCTCACGACTATAACCGCAGCCACACACCTACACACCCAACTATATACGCGCATCCTTATCAGAACAACAACGTTCATCAGTTAATGAATTTGCGCGAATTAAATCGCGATCAGCATATATGTTAATTGCCATCAACGATCTTGTCTCTATATCATTGCCGACAAAACTCTCGCCAATGAAAAGGAAAGAAATTGCACCCCGATATCATTAGTTAATAAAACTGACCGAACTTCGTGAATTGCCATGTAATTAAATGAATAAACTCTCGACGTAATAGAAAGACTTGTGTTTATTGTACAAAAAAAACGTATAAGAATTATATAAAAAATAATAGTTATATAAAAATAAAAATAAGGGGCAAAAAAATAATTCAATCGGTTTAGCTGATGAGACCCAGCACGTCGTCCAGACTGTATTGATCAAGAATAGCGTTGACCTGCTCCAGCAGCACTTTATTGACGACGGTGGTGACCTCTTCCTGGAAGTCCTGCAGACTCTGCGGCACGATGTCCGAGATCACAGCGCTGAAAAACGCGGCGAGCTCGTCGTTGTTGTACAGTCCAGTGAGGTCCACCTTTTATATATATATATATTTAAATAACGTAGATTTTTTTTTAAAAATAGACTCATTTTTATGTAAGCGCTAGGATATTACTATTTATATAAACAATGTAAATAAAGACTTTTCATATAATAATTTTAAATACAAAAATAACATCCTTTAACTTGCTTTTCTTTCACATATCGATCACGTTTTCACTTCCAATTTTATACACGAATTGATTACATTATCATTAAAAAGACGTAATAAAAAGAATTTTGAACGACAAATAACACACTGAATCTATCGAATATATTATTCAAGAATTATACATATCGCCTATTTACCTTGAGGCTTCCGAGCGAGATAACCATGTTACTGAAGCTCATAACTGACACCTTCTTCTCTTTGTAGTCCAATTTCAGCTTGGCATGAGTGGCAAAGCGGAAGTTCTTCGCGTCGAATCTGCAAATAAAATATTTTCCTAATTATAACAGCCGCAGCGCATTTATAAACGTTGTTATACAACGCACTCATTCGTCCTACTCCAAAGGTTCAAAACAAAGGAGAAGAAGAAAATAAAAACGCGCTTACTTGGCGTCACCGTCACCGTAGACCGGTATCTTGTTGAGCAGCTGGCCATCGATACCGTAGTAGACTGAGCCTTTCACGTTGCTCCAGAGCATGTCGATCGAGACGTTCCACTTGGAGATCTTGAAGTCGACGTGCTGAACCTCGTAGTCGGAGAGACCTCCGAGGATCAAGTCGTTAACGTATCCCTTGATACTGCAAAAGGCGAAAATTATCGAGCATTATTATTACTGCATAATTTATATATAAGAGAGTGTATTGCGCTATGCGCAGGTAATACTAACGTAGCTTTCTCGTGCTCGATCTCGAATTCGTTATGCTCGAGCTCGAGGGGGTCGAGCTTGGGAAGTCCAAGAGTGGCATTTCCGGTTTTCATCATCTGCCTGAAGTCTTCGAGAATGGCCTTGAGCTTGTCGCCGATGCCCCTTGACACCAAGTCGGCTACGAGGTCGCCTGTTGATTACAAAAACATCGTGATTTAGAATGACTTTGATGTAATAATGTGTGTTTGCAATTACTTTAAAAATAAAATAATAATTGCAAGATTAAATTGACTTTCAAAAAAGTCGCTAAATTTATTTATAAACAAAGCAAACGGGACGTATACATGTAGTTTTCTTCGAACGGTACTAAAAGACTAGGAAGAAATACTTTTCGGAGCTTTTCTTTCCCTAAACTTTAGCCAAAAATACCTAGCCAACTTCTAAGTACACTCCCCATTTCCACCCGATAATTCGCTTTACATCTCACCCCTCAGCCCTCCCGTAAATTACCGAACCGCTAAACTCATTAAACTCGTGCTCGGCTACTCCTTACTCGCTTTCGCACTATATATGAGCTCTCTCTCTCTCTCTCTCTCTCTCTCTCTCTCTCTCTCTCTCTCTCTCTCTCTCTCTCTCTGGTTTAAAAACCTTTCTATTTTAAAGTTGTACGCCACGGAGTAGTGCCAAGCCCGCTGGTTTTTTTGCATTCCCCCGAGCGATGTGGGCCGCTCTTGGCCCGCGTTGGAATGCCCCTGCCTTTTTTAAACGAAACAAAAGTGCAACGACTCGCGCCGAAATAGTTTCACGCGATTTATCCGAACGCGCAGCAGCAGCAGCAGCAGCAGCATCAGCAGCAGTATATAGTGTAGTAGTATCGGTATATAGGAAGAGGGTATGGGTATCGAAAATAATGCGGGCTTAGAAGAGGGGTGAGAGAGAGAGAGAGAGAGAGAGAGAGAGAGAGAGAGAGAGAGAGAGAGAGAGAGAGAGAGAGAGAGAGAGAGAGAGAGAGAGAGAGAGAGAGAGAGAGAGAGAGAGAGAGAGAGAGAGAGAGAGAGAGAGAGTATAGACACTTACCGTCGGCATGGACGTGCTGACTGGCTACTGCCAGCAGCAAGAGGACTGCTACTACCTTCATATTTTTTTTTCTTTTCTGAAATGGGAAATATTAAAATGTATAACGTTGCTTGCACTTTCAGATTTAAAAATGTATGAATTTGTAATTGTCAAAGCTTATTAAAAAATCTAGTTATCACAATTTCATCAAATGGGCCCTTTTTCTTGAGATACGGACAATCTAATCTCAAATATGCTATAATATTTCGTTAAAAAATGATGCTTCTTTTTTGACGGTTACTTGGTAAGTATTTATGATAAGAAAACGATAAAAAAAGATTATAAAAGTCGAAAGGAAAAGATAAAATTTAAACTTTGTTTGATGCTTCTGATTTCCTGAAAACTTAATATTTATTTTTTAACGAAAGAAAGCTAAAATTTTAACTTTTCCTGCCTACTTTTATTATCTTTTTTGATCGTTTTTGAATCATAGATACTTACAAAGTTATAGTCAATGAAAGAGACATCATTTTTTAACAAAATAGAGCATATTTGTGATTAGATTGCCCATATGTCAAGAAAAACGGCCCATTTGGCGGAATTTGGTACTCGGCTTCATTTTTAGATAGTAGAAATCGATTTTGAAAGCCCCGGCAAAATCCGTTTCCCGGAGGGTGTGCATTTTCCTTGTAAGAGAGGGTCAGACCTCCTGATCACGGATTCAACTCAAACTTTAGAATATTTTTTTTTTTTAATGTAGACATATGAAGAAATCAGCAGTATTAGACCTTAACGCTAAAAAAATCTGAAGTTCTGAACATTTTTAGATTTATTTTGAAAAAAAAATTGAAAAAACTTTTTGAAACGATAAACATTTAGTCTTGGAAAGTGTTAAATATCATTTCAAAAAGAGAAAATAAATTAACTAGAGGAAACGAGCTTTCATTTGTTTTTTTCTTAGAATTAAAAAATATTGATTCCATCCAAATTTATGAAAGTTTGTAGTTAACAGTGTATTTTCATTCCTCAACTTTAAATTTTCATAAGATTGAAGGGAATCAATATTTTGTAATTCCGAAAAAAAAAGAAATGAAAGCTCGTTTTCTCTAGTTTTATTTTCTCTCTTTTAAATTGTATTTAAGACTTTTCAAGACTAAATGGTTACTGTTTCAAGAAAAGGTTTTTTTCAAGTTTGGAGTGTTTTAGTGTTAAGATTTAATACTGCGGATTTCTTCACGCTTCTACATCCAAAACATATCCCAAAGTTTGAGCCCAATCCGTGATCCGGAGGCCTGACGCTCTCCTAGTTAGTTCGCAAATATTCACTTTTTTAAATTTATTCATTTAAACATTCACTTTTTTAAATTTTATGTATTTTAAGTACTTGAATTGTGGTTAGATACAGTAACAAACTTTTGAATCGCGAAAATATAATCTTGTGGTTTACCTTGATTCAATAGAAAAGAGACCGTACACACTAATCACAACGTCTCACCGCTGAAAGAGTTGCGAAACCAATATCGGATGTTTTCGGAGTTGGTCTCTTAAATAGAGTATGCCGATACACCCAATCTTCGATCTTGATTTCCAGATGCCAATCTTATCAGCGCCTCATTCAGTTTCGTAGCTCGGCATGCGACGCTGATTATAAAATTCAAATCAATCTTGGATTGGATGATGCTTGATGGTCTTTCATCACATCGGACGATATATATATATATATATATATATATATATATATATATATATATATATATATATATATATATATATATATATATATATATATATATATATATATATATATATATATATATATATATATATATATATATATATATATATATATATATATATATATATATATATATATATATATATATATATATATATATATATATATATATATGTGGCAAGAGCTAGGCGTGCGCTTATTGCGCATGTCGATTCTCGAAAAGTTAACGTGTAATATAAATTATGATATCAAGTAAACTAGTGCGTGCTATTTACATATATTGTCCCCGCCCCGGACGTGTTTATATATTATTTCTCAATTCTTCTTTTTAATTAATATCGAAAGAGTATAGGTATAGCCCGAGATGTTTTTCTATAATCACTATCAAACACGTGCGACGATATCTTCCTAAAGCTATGAGTAGGTATATACGTAGATATAGGTATATAGGTATATAGGTAGATATAGGTATATAAGTATATACGTAGATCGACTAAGATGAAGCATGTGAATGCAAGAATAATATCTATAAAAAAATTATCAGCACACTTTCCAAAGAGGTTTTCGATTAGTCAAAATATTCTATACTTGATCAATTTTGATATATATAGAAACTATTTTATTGTTTACTCAATTTAGCAACCGCTTCTAAGTATCATTTTGTATTCTTTTCCAATCGCAACAATAAATCAATGATATCTAAATGATATTTTGATAGGGTGCTTGTCAATAAACATTTAAGGTTCGTGTAGGCCTTTGATTTTCTGTTGATAATTAATTACCTTAAATATTTATTTTTTCAAGGCGTGCATGAAACGGGCTTTTTTCATGCCTAGTAAAGTAGGATAAAAAATCGCGCATTCCGAACGTGATTTGGCAAAAAATGAAAATAGTTAATAGCACTAGTACATATCGATACTAATGCGTGAACGAGATTTTATGCTCATGTGGATGTTTGCACCCAAGCGAAGCGAGGGTGAAAAGGTCACACGAGGTTAAAATCACCTTCTCACTCACGTATCGAACAGTATTTTTTGACCAAGCTTGATTTAGCGCATGCTTTTTATTCGAGCGTGTGCGAAATCGAGCTTTGCGCACGGAGTATCAAAAAAACCTTTTTTCCCCGCTACAACGAATTTTTGTGAATTTCTTTCTTCATTTAATCTCAAATTTATACATTTTATGGCTTTTTGACCTGTTTAGGTGGATGTAGATAACTTTTAAAGTTTTAAAGGCGCACATATTTGAAATAAGCTATCTAAATGAAAAATAAAAATGTAATGATGATGTATATAACTGGATTGTGCACGAGTCTAAATGCATGATCCCTTATCCATATTTCATGCATATAAAAAGGCCCTCTAATGCACTCGTTAAAAAAATACAGTGTCTTCAGCTGAACACCTCACCCTCGCTTGAAATAGCTCATTTCCTCCCCTTCTTGCACAATGTATTATTTATCAATGCAATTTATTAATATAACTGATAACTAAAATTAAAAGCAAAATAATAAGTAAGCGACATCTATAGTTTAATATAATTAATAATAAATATTTATTGATTACTTATTTATTGAGGCATCACATTTTATCTTTTACTTCAGTTTATGATTTTTGCTTATTATTTTACCATACACTATTCTTACTTAAAAAATAGGTGGTTAAAAAATAATAATAAAATATTTGTATACAAATCTGAAATGGCTCTGATACTCCTTTAAGAAAATCATTGTTATATACTTATATTGTATCCATTTAGCATACATGCACATGCTTTAACATAAAGCGAAATATGCATATAGTATTAAAAAAATAGTTTGAGATAATATTGACTTTATCATAGAAAAATTATGCTAATCAGTTCTAATAATGTTAAATTACTAAGATAAACATTCACTATTTCTATTAGTCTATAATTAATTTCATCTGTGATTATATACTGATGATTTTGGATAATGTATTGTAATAGTAATGATCCTATAGTACTTGCTATTCTTGAAACGACTTCATTATCATATAATCCAGTTATAACAAACTGTAAAAAATATATTTTTTTATTATTTAATAGTTTATTATTTCATTATTTTTATAAATTTTAATCAAAATACTTAAACACTTGCCTTAACTGCATCAACACTGAATTGTGTAGATAAATGTTTAACAAACATCTGGTTTGTTATTGGTTGAAATGCCAATGTCATATTAACATCAATAGTTAAATTTGTTATTTTTAATCTATAGATTAAATTACCGGGTAATATGTCATTTAACTGATGAAAAAAATTCCGTCCCTTTAGTTAAAAAAAAAAATAATAATAACGCTCACCTACCATCACCTTTTCCATACATAGGAAGCTTTTTGAATCTCGTTAATTCAGCATCAAAACTATAAAAACTTTTTGCTTTTACATTTGACCACGTCATGTTAAGCATAACTTTTAAATCTGATGTTTTGAAGTCGGCAGTATCGATATTATAATCTGACAAGCCATCAATTCTCACATCAACAAAATTACCTGTGATACTGATAAATGTAATACATTACAATTTTTAATTACAAATAAAGATAAAATACTAGTATCTCCAAAAACAAACAAATGATTACCTTATAGCATCATTCAGGAAAACCACTTGTTTATATTCAATTTCAAATGGATCCAGAGTAGGAATTTCTAAGCTTTCATTTCCCGTTTTTAACATTGGTTTTAAACTATTCAAAAACGATTTAAGTCTATTGTTATATATAGCACTAGCCAGTTCATAAACTATATTATAACATTTAATTATTATAAAACATTTTGGCAAATATATAGTTATTACTATAAATTATCATAATTATAATACTCACAAATATTTGCCTTTAATAGTCCGACTGTAGCTTCAACAAATATTGCAATCAACAGAATGTAAAACAAGCACTTCATTTTTTATAACTTATATATTTGTTCAAATCATGAACCCAGTAATTGTTTTGAAACAACTAAATACTCTATTTGATCTAACATGTATGAATACACAAGAAAATAAAAAATACTTCTGAACTCTCTAAAGATAGTTTTCTAAATAAGCCATAGGTGAAATGCATAGAGATTGGATCTTTTATCTTATCAATAGTAATCTTGGGAAAATAAGAAAACAGACAGTTATATTTATAGAGGTTTTAATCAGGGATAACATTGTTTTTTAGAAAAATTTTATAAAATTTTAGACAATTTTGTGGTTTAAACATTCCTTAATCGAGTTTTTATCAAATTTATTTTTAAAATGACAATAATTTTATGTGTTTATGTATAACATTTATTAATAAAAAAATAAGGTGATTCATTATTTTTGATGAATTATAAAAATCTTTCTTAAATTTAGTTATAATTATAGTTAGAAGTATTATTGCAATTATTATACAGAAACAAAATGTAAATAGAAAAAGAACTCTATTGTCATTATATATGTATGTTATAAGAAGTGAAAATTTATACAAAAAATTTTAATTAAAAAGTTCTTGTAATTAATATGTACAAAACTTTATTTAAAATATAAATATAATTAATATAAGTCTAAGAAAAATACTTATATTTAAGCCTTTATATCTTTAGGGACATTCACAGGTTTAAACTTAACATTAACTCCTTCATTTTTCAGCTTTTCTTCCAAATCAGCAAGCTGCCGCAACGACCTTCTTACATTTTTTCTATAATTTTTTACACTGATAGGGCTTTCATTCTTTTTTAGTTCCTTTATGCGATTTGTGAGTGTTGGGTATATGCTTGCTGTCCATGGTCTTCCAGCAAAGAAACCGTAGTGTTGTTTCTCAGGTGGAATATAAGTAGCTATAAAAAGAAATAAGAATTTAATAAATGACATTAAAAAATATTTCTTGTTCATTTCTTTGAAAAAAAATTACTTTTTAAAAGTCTGCCACACATCAAATAATTATTCATTGTTTCAGCAGCAATTTTAGCTACATCTGTATTGTCAAATTCAACATAACCATAGCCTCGACTTTTTCCAGTCTAGAAAATAAATACATTAACAGATAAATAAATGATGAATATAAAAACTGTTATTATTACTAAGAATATTTATAATTTGATTTTTATTATTTTAGTTATTTGAGTTAACGTACTTTTTTTGAACGAGCTACTCTTACTTTAGTAACTTTCCCAAATTGTTCAAAGTATTCTTTCATTTCAGATTCAAAAAATCCATAGGGAATGTGTCCAATATATACAACACCTCGTGATGATCTAAATGGTATTTCGTCTTCTTTATTGTCTGCAAAAGTTTTTTTCAAATCTTTCTTCTTAATAAGATCTTTACTCTTTTTTTTTATAACTTCTTTATCTTTTTGCTTTTTAGCTTCTTTGTCTTTTTTCTGAAAAAATATTTATAGTTAGAATTCACTTAATTTTAATAATTAAAATAAAATTTATTCCATATTTAGAAGGGAATTCAAATAAAATTACACATACAAAGCAAATAATAAAATATTTTGGATCACTAATCGTATAGAAAAAGTACTAGCGTCATTTTTATCGTATTGTCGGTAGTAAATAATATTAATTCCTTGATACATTTTTGGTTGCTTTCCAAAAAATAAAAAAGCCTGTACAAATATAGGTTATGTTATAAAATATGACTTACCTTAATTATTTGCTTGACATTACTGACTGCTTTACTCAACGCAGATGTCTTTTGCGCTTTTACTTTCTTAACCTTCATTTTCTAATGTGATTTTTTTCAGTAAGAAACAAAATAATCTACTTAAAATATTTTAACGTATGCGTCAATAGATGCACGTGTAAACAGTAAACTAGAGACTATAGAAAGTCGTTGAACGGTTACGGTTTTGAGCAATAGTAGCGACATCTACATACAATGTAACTTGAGGTAATTTTTCAGAAAACTGCAGAAATTATTATGGAATAGTGGAGTCGGAATAATAAGCCTTGGATTATTTTATCGACAATCGATACAAGTATTATTATTATATTTATTTATAATTATACAATCAAAAATTTCCGATAACTTAGGGAGAATGTACATAAGCGCTGCGCTACGCTGAGCTACGCTACGCTATGCTGCGCTGGGGCCTTTCTACATATGTGTGTTCTGTGTGTTCTGTGTGTTCCCGACAAAGACAGATAGATCTGTTCCGTTTATGTGAGACAGAGACAGACATAGAGAGAAGTTGTTTAGAACAGACAGAACACACATATGTAGAAATGGCCCAGCGCTACGCTGTCGCATTGATTACTTGTAGACCTCGTCGCTGATTGGCTAATATTTAAATGTTAGCCAATCAGCGACGTTGTCTATAAGTAATCAATGCGATAGCGTAGCGCAGCGCTTACAGCGAATCCACATTGCATGAGCTATGCTCGATGCGCGATGCGCGATGCCGTCCGAAAAAAAGTTGTTGTCCGACATCTACAAGATTTATAACTCTATGGTTATAAATCCTATAATAATTTTAAACATAGAGTTATAAATCTTATAGATTTCGGACAACAACTTTTTTTCGGAAGGCATCGCGCATCGCGCATCGAGCATAGCTCATGCAATGTGGATTCGCTGTTATCTACATTCTCCCTTACTCCTGACTCCTGACTGTCAATCCACATTGTATGCCGTATTGCCGTATGCGTTTACTATACCTATACTCGTAGACTTCCCCGCTGATTAGTTGTTTTAGGCCCCCGCTACATAAGAGCGTTTGCACGCGGGCGCACGCGTATGCACGCGTAAGATAACTAGTAATTGTCGATGCAGCCAACGTGAAAAATTTAGTGCCTCCAAAGAAAGCAGATACCGAACAGTTTTTTTTGGAGGCACTAAATTTTTCACGTTGGCTGCATCGAAAATTACTAGATATTCCCTAGTTGCATACGCGTGCACCCGCGTGCAAACGCTCTTATGTAGCGGGGGCCTTAACAACTAATCAGCGGGGAAGTCTACGAATAGTAAACGCATAAGATACAACACCTAAATTAACGGGGTTCCATGGTCCTACCATTACCGACCGAGCAATTCACACAGTTTCAATCAGACTATAAAAAAAATACGTCGAATTATAAAAAATCAAGAGAACACTCTTCTATGTTTTTTAACGTTTTATCACCCAGTCAAAGTTTGGAGTCGAAATATCAAGCCGTTTTTTCAAAAACTTTGAACGAAATTAAATTTCGCTTTGTTCAAAGTTTTTGCAAAAACGACTTGATGTTTCGACTCCAAACTTTGACTGGATGATAGAACGTTAAAAAACACAGAAGAGTGTTCTCTTGATTTTTTGTGATTCGACGTATTTTATTTTTAATCAGCTTGAAACTGCGTGAATTGCTCGGTCGGTAGTGGTATGAGATAGCACCCCCTATAAAAAAATATTTTGTTAAAATAATATTTGAGATCACTGAAGGTTACAAAATTTACTTGAAATTTACGAAGC
Organism: Torymus aiolomorphi; assembly: GCA_036365515.1. NCBI lineage: Eukaryota > Metazoa > Arthropoda > Insecta > Hymenoptera > Torymidae > Torymus > Torymus aiolomorphi. The sequence continues at coordinate 149,412,816 of CM070877.1, forward strand.
GGAATTCCATATTCCACATTGAAAAATTCCTCGAATGTTGATAAATTAATAATACATACAAAAGCAACAATTATTTTTGTGTTGCTTGAAAAATTAATTTTATTTATCATACCATTTAGTAAACTACGTATAACAATAGAAATGAATATTTATAAAATTTTTTTGACTTTTTCAATAAAGAATAAAGATAAATTAAAAAAAAAAATTTTTATATTGAATTAAATTATAAAATCACACAATATGAAAAACTATTTGATATATTTATACATTACATAATTAATCTCAAAACAAGAGTAGTTAGTTCATGCATTGATCAAACATAAGGAGGATCTTGCTGAACTTTCTCATATAAGTATGATAATGATAAAATTAGGTGGGGAATTATTCATGTTATTAATATTGGCAGTATCTACAAATTTATTCAGACATGATATTTACATTTTGGTACAAATTTTCTTTATTATATAACATGGAAAGAAATTATAATTCTTGTATTATTTAGTTAAATATAAAAGATGAATTGTTATAATGTGTATTGTGTACAAATTTCATGATTGGTGTACAAATTTTTCCAGAAAATTTGTTAAAAATAATTATATGCAACGTTCATTTATCAACTTGTTTTATGAAAATAAAATAAAAAAAATTCAGCAAGATAAATTTAAAAATCAGGTAAAAATCTTCCTAAAACTTTTATAATTAGTACAAAAATCTTTGTACATACAAGCTTGCAAATTTTATAAACGAAAACAGTTTTCGCATTCGTACCTATTAATATTATGCATCGCTTTACGTGTTACAGTCAGCTGTCTTGTACCTAAAGTGAGTACAATGATTACTGTTTCAGAGTCGTAAATGCGTCTTATCGCCTCTGAATTGGTATCAAATATATTATCCACAATTTGATTGGACTACTCGTAATTAGTTATTATTTATCATTCGCGTATGAACCTATAATTCATACTAGGAGATGAATTTCAGTAAAGAATTTGCATATGCCATTGGCCTCACATTCGGATGTGGCTAAAAATAAATAATCAATTCGTTAAAACATTGCTATTGAAAAAGTAAAAATGATTAAAATTAAGATTCTTACCACAGCTTCATATGAAGTGAATTTAGGTATCATATCTTTGCCATTTAGTGTGATAAAGGCACCTTGGTTACCCATTGTATCACTGAAAAGTTATTAAAATTAATAATTATTTTTTAAAAATCAAGGCATCAATAACACTTATGCACTAATAATTCATACTCTCTTATATAAATGATTTATCATACATTAATGCAAGTGTAAATTTTATAAAAAACTGCTTCATCATGTTTGGATAACAATAATTACTTACCAATAATTTGGAGCAGAGAAAACTGTTATACATTTTCCATCATGCCCAACTTCATATCCATCTTGTTTCACCTCATGACTCCTAACAACATAGTCGAGGTTATTGAGTTGCAGAAATTTGTGCGTGACATCAGGTCCAAATTGAACACCAACACCTCTTTTACTGGGTGCTCTGCCTGGTTGTGGCTGTGGATCTGACCATAATAACTCACACATAGGTCCTTCATCTGGTGGCTGCCTGTTTCTATCAATTTCTCTAATCTCTTTCAAAGTAACATCATCTCTGGAGAATAATCCTCCATGCATTACCTATAGAACAAAAATTGTATGAAGATTATATTTTTATTATAATAAATAGTGAAAATATAACAAATGATTAATGCAGGAGTAATGAAGTAAAAATAATAAATACATACAAGAACTCTTCCATTAAGACAGTGGGCTAATGGCAACCAGTTGTACACTTCTGTAAATAACTCAGCCATTTGTGCCGTATACTTTGCTTTGACCTCTCCTTCAAACCCATACATATGATTCATTGTTGCAGACTCATGATTACCTGAGAACAAATGTAAATAATTAACATAAAATTTTTGTTTTTTAATATACATAAATTACGAATTAAGATATTAAATTACCCCTAGACATGAAAAAGTGATTTGGAAATAGTAATTTAAAGCCAAACAACGTGAATATACATTCTACAGAGAAAGATCCTCTGTCAACAAAATCTCCATTAAATAACTAGATTATTATTAAGAAAAATTGTATTATATATTTAAAATTTGTATATTGCAGTATTGCTATTTTTAAAATCAAATAAGTTTATATAAAAGGATACGTAAGGGTTTGTTTCTGAAGGTAAACCATTAAGTTCAAAAATGTTTAGTAAATCATAATATTGGCCATGAACATCACCACAAATTGTAAACTTATTTTCATCTGGAACTGTGATATCAACCAAACTTGGCTGTGCCATAAAAAGAGCCTTAATATCAAGTAGAATTTTGTAAGCATATTTTCTATGAAGTTTCTTCTCATTTTTATACCAGTCTATTAAATCCTTCATGAATTTCAGTGTAACTTTGTCATCTTCCAATTTTGGTCCTGTATATTCATCTTCAATGGCTGGAATTAAAAAATTATATAAATTAAATAATTTTGTACTTCCAAAAGTAAAACTTTCACTCCAAAATGAACAAAATCCATAAAATAAGAAGACTTACTCATAACTTCTAAATTAATTGAATCTGCTATACTTTTCTTGTTCTCTTCAACAGCAATAGCTTTTTCAAAAGCTAGTTTTTTTACAATTTTATTACATTCTGTAAACTTTGACTTGGCATCCTTATCGCTTGGTCTGGCCTTCATAACTGCCTCATAGTCCTTGAGGGCAAGTTTGAACTTTCCTAAGGACATATTGGCTGCTGCCCTCCGATAGTAGCCCTTCACATAATTTTTGTCTAGCTCTATTGCCTTTGAAGCATCGTTCAATGCATAGCCAAAACATTCTGTCTTTAAGTAGGCAAAACTCCTGTTTCCGTAGTAAATTGCTACCAATGGGTTCAGCTCAACAGCTTTGGTGTACAGCGCAATAGCCTCGTCGTAATTCTGATCTGCAAAGAGAAATAAACAAAGGCCTCGCTTTAGTCCTAAGCAAAAAAGGAGCAACTCGACCGCTCATCATAACCTTAATAGCATCGATTGAATATCATCGACGACACTCTACAAACGACCGTCGGAAACCAACGATTCTACGCCGATATGCGATCATACCAGAGAGATCGCGAAGATCCCCCCCTACAATCAATGATCCCGCGCGAGTTGAAAAGTTTGGTTAAGGTGCGGGCACTACACGTGATCGATTCGCACGCATCACACACATCGGATCGCGATACACATCACACGGCGATCGCCCTCTCGATCGGCTCAAATTTGAAAAATCATCATCGCGCTCGATGACATAACGTGAGAGCAAGTACTACCCAGTTCTACGCGTGGATTACAATAGGACCTATAGGTACACGCTACTGCTATGCACATCGTTATTACACGTACGGTTGAACAGCTCGTTGGCTTTCTCCTTGAACTTCTCTGCCTGGGCGACGTCCTCGGGCGAGGGAAGTCTCGGGGCCTCGGCAGCGTCGGCCGCAGCATTGTCGCTCATCCTCGCCGACGAGTCGTGGTGATGCCCTGCCGGTATGTCCTTACGTCGTACAGAGGAGTCGTCTCTCGCAGAGCGGGATGCCTCACACGCGCGTCGAGTCACGCCGGACCGGGAGACTGGAGTGAATTAGGCATTAAATACTAGTGCCCGCGTGAGGGAGAGACAGAGAGGGACACGAAGAGTCTGCGAGTAGTACGAGTATAGCTCTCTTCTATGCACACACCAACGCACGCACACTCCTCCCCACGCGCGCGCTTGAGCTGTGATGCCGCCGCCGTGCGGTGCCTCCACGGGAGAGAACGTCCGCACACACGGGGTACTTTTCGCTCGCGCTATTCTCTATCTCGCTTTGTCTCTTTCTCTTTACAAACGTGCCTATTTAAGCGAGCGCTCGGGGCACCAGCAGCGGCACACAACACAGGGTATGTTCTGCTATTTTGCTCTCTCTCTGTTCTGTCTTCTGATCTCCTACATCGTTTCGTGTGTGCAAGTCCCCACCACGGCACCACCGGCCAAACTATAATTGCTACAGTGCGTCGAAGGGACAACGGCAGCCTGCTCCGACTGTATCTAAATAGATATATATACTTCTAGCGCAAACCGCGCGCGCGGTTCGTCTTCTCATCAGCGCACACATATATATACACATCACTGACCCCCGCAAATTAAACTCTCGAATCGAAAATTCACGACGATCGAGAGTTTTGGCCTTCTTTCCATTTTCTATCGAAAAAAGTCGAACTCTATTCACGATATGAAAATGCACGTATTAGATTTGTTTATATATACCTATATATACAGAGAAGTGTTGTTCGTTCGCCGGAGTTCGGACTTCGGAGCAAGTCGGGAGGGAGGCGAGGAACGTGTAGCAACAAGATTCAGGAAGAACGCGCAATAATAAGTACTTGCTTTGCCGAGGATAATGCACTGAGTTCAATTATATGCTAGTCATTCTGTATTTGAGAATACAGTTAGATTTAAAGATGTACCGGTGACGCAAAATTGTATTTTTTTTCCCAGAAAATTTACAATATGTCAAACATAACCACTTGTAAAATATTAACTAAGTCTGATGAAAATGAAAATGAAGAACTTGTGATTTACACGGAATGGGATGATTCAAAAGCTAAAATTTTCATAATAAGAAGTAATCAGTCTCTGTTAAAGGGAGAGGTATTTTTTTTTATATAATATGTTTAGTGTTTTTTTTTTAATTCTATGATAATTAAATTATTGATGAATTTTTTAAAATAATTTTTGATACATGCTTGTATTTTTTATTAATAAAGAAACATCTTTTAGATACTGTTAGAAGATTTTAATAAATATGCTAAAGCTTTTGACAAAACACTGGAAGCCTATCTACATGAAACTCGAAGTATTTTATCTGGTGACAATGATAATGATGATATTGAATTTCTTCTGAAGGATAATAAATTTAGTTGGAAGAGAAAACGATGGTGTCTTGGACAAATTCCTGTAACATCAGATACACAAGTTGAGTGCCTTAGAAAGTTAACTGTTACACTAATGGATGAATATATGAAAAATAAAAAAAAAACTGTTCAACTGAAAAAAGAAAATACAACCTTAACAAACAGATGTTCTGCTTTAGAGGAACAAATAAAAGAAATGATAGTATTAAAACAGCAGTTAGAAATAACAATATACAAACAATGTCTTTTAATACTTAATAAAAAAAAAGAAAAAATTAGATCCTTAAGAAAGATAATAAATAAAGACCATAAAGATCCTGTTTTTGATGTAACTACAGATGAAAGTGATGATGATGTTGATTTTAAAGATAAATCATTTGATCATTCTAGTCAATTGAACAAATTAAATGCTCAAAAAAGAAAAGTAATATCAGCATCAAATGAAAATAAAATAAATGACACTGTTAAAAAAAAAAGAAAATCTGAAAATAGTGAAAAATTTGAAAAATCAAAGGCTACTTTGATCAGTAAAAATGATAATTCTACAAAATTAAAAACAAGTAATGAAATCATTAATGAAAGTCTTACTAAAGATATTAAAACTTCTAAAAAAAATTATGAACCATTTGCATCAACAAGCAAAGAACTGAGTATTGATGTTTTTAAAAAAAAAAGTATTACGAGTTCTATTTGTGAAAATAAGTGTCCAAAAGTTGAAATTAGGCAAAAAGACATTGAACCAGTTGCATCAACAAGCAAAGAATTAGATTCATATACTCATACTTCTACGAAAGACACTGATCTAAATTTTAGAAAAACTGCAGATCTAAATTGTAATATTGGAGAAGATGATGAAACACCAGATTTATTTGACAGTGAGAGCTGTAAAAGTGATGGAGATGAAAGTGAATGTGAAGTTCAGTTACAATTTGATGAAGAAAAATTTGATGATAATGAGAAAAAAGAATGTGCAATAAATGAAAATAATTCAGAAGAAGAAATGTTTTAGTCAGTTGGCAGAATTTTTAAATGTTTTATCAAACTATTTTTTATTATGATATCTTTAATGCTGTATGCTTGTTATTAAACTTTTTTTTCTTTTCTTTTTACAAATAAGGTTTTTAGCATATTTAGGTAACCAAATATCTACAGTTTATCATGAATATTGTGACATAATTTATTTTTAATATTAAGTGTAGTTGATCCTAATGGCCGTATCTACCAAGTGGTGTGTTGTTTATTATGTCAAAGGTTGTAATAAAACACAACACATATATATATTTTCTTTCATCCTTGGTGTAGAAGCTGATGGTAGAGTTCTACAACTAAGTTAATTTATTTTTAGGTTTAATTTATATAGTGAAAATGAAATAATTTATACATGTTTGTAAATGAATTTTGTAATGGTTATTCTGTATACATACTGTAAAAATATAAAATTTTCATAAATATAATAATATATTTACAATAATTAAAATTTATTTTATTTACAATTTCAAAATAACATGCTCTTATTTTGTCAAAGATAGAGTCTCTTCAGAGTTAGATGATTCTTGTGATTCACAAATAGTTTTAGCTCGTTTTATAGCTAATCTTTTAGAATACCCTATAATACAAATAAATATAGATGAATTTTGTTTAATTAATTGAGTATTAAAAATAACTGTTTCAAGTAAAAACTTACTTATTGAAGGTGTTTCTAAAAGTTGAGAAGTGTTTTCCAAAGAATTCAAACGATTTTCAATCCTTTGTAAAACTTTGTAATTTTCTAAATGTTCATCTTTATGAGAACAATAGGTGTAAAAAAGACTAAATACGCATATTGCTAGAGATATTTTTCTTACAAACCATATAGAATATATTAAATTAATTTTATCATCATCCATGTGATTTGGAATATTATTATAGTACTGAACCAGCATTCTCTCTATAATAACATTTAAACTTAGAGTTGAGAATAAAATAATTCTTGAATTTGCTGTTTTCTTGGAAGCACTAAATAATGCAGATAATATACAACTAACTGTATAATAAGTTATTGATTGAATCCATGATATTTCACTAATAATCCAATTTTGGAAAGTTTTCAAATATGCAAATATTTGGAAAAGTAATTCTTTCTGGTCTTTTACAGATTCTCTAAAATAACATTGTTTGCATCAAAATATATTATATACTAAAGTATAAAATTTCTTTAAAATAATACTTACTGAAAGTTATAAACCATATTTGTTACTGACTTAGAAGAGCTTTGTATAACACTTTCTAATTCTTTTCCATGATCCAAAAGTTCGTTTTGAATTTTAAGACCTTCTCTTTGGCTTTCTAGCATTGTGACTTGCATTTGTGAGGCTTCCATTAATTGTTCTTTCATTAAGGAAGATGCTTCATGCAAACTAAGTAAATAAAAAATTTTAATTCAAATTTAAAATATTTATAATAAAAAAATTGTAATAATGAAGACTATTTTACTGACTGTTTTATTGTATCATGTGTTTGCGTTTGCCATACTTCATGATTAAGAAAAAAACACATATGGGAACTAAAGATATAAAATTCATTGTATACACTAAATGCTCGGTCTGACATTTCATTAATACATTTTCTGTGAAAATATTTAATATTTTAGATGCTTACAAATAATTGATTAATTAATTATGCTTACCTTCTATCATTTTCATTTTCTTTTAAATGACAAGTGTAAGTATTATGACCAGAATCTTCCAAAAAACAATTAGCTAAGTAAAGAGCTAAAAGTGAATGCTCATTGTCATTTAATTTATCGCAACTGCTTTTTACAGCCTTTATAGCGTTGTGCCAACATCTTCCATGATATGGTATGGTTGATTTAGCTTCAAAAGGAAAATAAAATAATTATAACAAATACTCTTATCTATTTATCTAAATTTTTTAACATTACCTTTGATTCGCATGAACTCTTTTTCACCTATATCTTTTAATGTGACATCTCCACTCCAAGCGAATGCAATTGTAAAATAGTTTAATAATAAAAACCATGAGTTTTTAAATAGATAAATTTGATAAAACATTGTAAATAACATTTTAAGCTGCATCATAAAAAAATAAATAAAAAAAATTAAAAACTACTTTTTACAAAATAAAAAAGATAAAACGGAGTCCATGAAGCTGCATTTTTGTCCGTTATGTCAACAATCAACAAAGCAGTACATGGTTGCATTTGAAGACGCTAGTTCGCAATGTTGCCAACTTGTTTAAAATCTAGTGCACGTGTTACAAATATATGTTTACAAATAGAAAACAGAATATTTCCCCGTTTATCAATTTAATTATTTCAAAAAACTATTTTAAAAATAAAAATTTTCCCAAAAAAACATATTGATAACGATCCGAGAAAATGAAGAACTTTGGACACTTCAATTAGGCGGGAAATTTAAAATGCAAGGCATAGGAATGGACTAGTCACATTTTTAATGATCTTCAAATACATATACAACGATTTTATAATTTACTCAGCATAAACTTTATTGGAATGACATAATCGCATTTGAAGAACAAATAATAGAAACATTTTAGGTCTTCCTTGGAATAGTTTTAATGTAAATCTCGTCACTGCGCATTCACTCTTACATAAAATTGAGAAATATTTATTCGATGACTCGATATAAAAGCATTTAGAAGAAATCTTAACGTCGTTTCGCCAAGTTTTATTCAGTCTCGATGGAACATTTTTTCAACGAATCAAGTACACCGCTTTGACTTTTTTCGTTGTCGCCATCCGTTTCAACGTCATATTCATATCATCTCGTATTCTCGTCTAGTGGAATGAACTAAAACCATCACTCCCGCTGCTTGGCCGCTATACAGTTTAAGTGACGATTTATTTTATTCTCTCTTTTAATGGTACAAATAACGATTCATGATTATCCGCTACGATGACACGCTAGATCCTTGATGTTCTGAAGTTGAAGAGTTGGACTGCCGCTATACTATGGTGCTGCTACTCTCTGCTGGACTCACAACACGAAGGGTAGTTCCGACTTGATTAATTCCAGGCTGAATTAAATAAGAATAAGAATATTTAAATAGTGTAACGAAATTTTTTTTTCGTTAAGCTGGAAACTGTAAAATCTAAGTCGTATATTTAGGATTTTTCATATTAGACAAGTTTTTAAAAATTTTGAAGAAAGTTTTGTTTCTTTATAGTATTTTGAAGTTTTGATTACTTTTTTTAATATGTATATAGATACAAATTTTTCTTAATTGTGCTATTGTTGGTTATAATAAAATGATAAATTATGTACTCTAATCATTCGTTTTACTTCTAAATGAATATCAATCTTAAAAACAGAACATTTTATTAATGTATATTTTATGTATGTAGATCAATCAGTATGAATATTTAAATACAAAGGTGCAGTAACTAATGTGCTTATCAATTAGCCTGGTATCTGTGTAAAATAAATAATAAAAAGTGCATTAACTACAGCATTCCTACGAAGCAATGTTAAATTAATTCTATAAAAAAATAAGGTATACGTACCATGCTAAAATCAGGAAGTTTTTCATCCAAAGTTTCTTGCATCAGCCAAAGCAACTTTTCAGTTTTACAGAAATAAATGAGTGCTTCACTTGCTTTTATAATTAAGCGCAAGCATAATATTAATAATAAAATTTCTAGAGCTTATTGAAATTAAATGACCTAGTTAATGTGAAATAAATTGTTTATAAAAATATTTGTGTAAATTCTAAAATCATATTTAAAAATATCAAGTACACATGGATATAGTGAAAAAGACAAAATTATTATTATGATTTTGTATAAATCTCGTCAAATTATGTGTACAGGTAATTATGAATACTAAGATATGTAAAGCAGAAACAGTATTCGCATGTCATGTGCGTCGCATTTATTAAAAATTCAAGCAGGAAGCAAGCAAAGGTTTTTCATTCAAAGTTTTACTTTATTTTACAACAAAGACAAGTAATCGCCTTTAACAAAAGATTAAGTGTCTTATCCTCATATTTCGAAATTATGGATTAACTACATGTATCATTGCTTGTCTATAATTCTTTATCCTAAAATATTAACGCTGTACGAAGGAAATAAGGGTATAGGGTACCTGCCCTATTAAGAAACCTTACAGAATTCATTAATTTTTGAAAGATATAAGGCATAAATATATTTATAATTTATATTAATATTTTCCGAATGCTTATTACTTTTTAAACACATGATAAAATTTTAGATAGTATACAGAACTAATTTTGTGACTAAACTGTCATTTTCACGCATATTCATGTTGTCATACTATAGTTTAGTAAACACTAAAGATAATTTAAACAAAATTTTGGAAGTATAATGTTTGATCTATAACAAAACAATCATTCTGTATAAAAATCTGAGTTTGTTTTCACTTGATTCAACGCACTTTCAAGGATTCATAAAAGTATTCATTCGTTAAAAGTATTTAAAACATATACCACAATATATAGAAACAATTTAATTATGAATATATCATATAAAATAAATTCGTCCACTCTTAAATGATGTTTAATTCTAAGTTTCTTTGAATGGCACATTAAATCTTCTTACTCTTCTTTCTACCACAAAAGTAAAAATAAATTTTTCTAATGCAAATAAAATTTTTACAGCATTGCAAACACAAAAAATATAATATTTTGATGCGAGCATTTTAACAAGCTTAGTTATAATATAAAAAGAAATGAATATTCCACTTGAATAGCTTGAGTGCTTTAACTAATACTTTTCGTTCGTCATTCTCTTAATTAATTTCCAATTCTTTTGTGCTTTATAACTTTTTACTCATCAAGAGCTCTGGTGCTAACAGTAACGAAGAGATCGCTAAGTGATACAATACCCTTTATGTATCGCTCTACATTATTTAAAAAGGAATACAGGCATCTGAACATAATTCCTATAACTAGTTATGTACAAATTTTTTTTATAGATTATAGACAAGTATTTTTAAACTTTTCTTACTTTGAAATAATTTTTATCTTTTATTCATGCTACAATTTGACTAAATTTAAGTATTTGGCAAAACACATTTAATCAAATATGTAAATGATGTACGGATGAGTAATATATGATAAAAAAATATTAAATAACACATGCACAATCCAATAATAAAATTGTTTTCTGATTTTGTGTTTTAGTGTCTTAGTTATTACATTGACCAAAGAAGGTAATTTTTAATAGTTAAAATGTCATCAAATATTTGAATTATGCCTGCATTATACAAATTTTAAGTTATACTATAATTTTTTAATATTTGACATTGTATCACATATTTTATGTAAAATGATCATTTTTATTTAACTATTAGAACCTTATGTTTCGTTTATGGTGCTGTAAGAATCGTATAAATAATAGAAACACTATTTGTAACAGTAAAAATGAAAAAAAATGTAACGATTATAAAATAATTTAAAACGAAGTTTAACATAAATAAACATAAAATTTCTATTTCAAAGTAAAGAAAGTTCCCCTGTCTAAGATACAATAGAGAAAAAAAAATCTACATTATGAAAAAATGGTAACAATAAGGATTTACGATGCATCAGATTTCGTGGGGCCGTACAGATGTAACAGGATAGGAGTGACTGTGGTTGTGTGGTCTATGCAAAGTGTTGCTTATGGTAAGAGGACCTACCATGTGACCGGGTCTCGCCCAAGTATAAACGTATCCATCTTGACACGCCGTAACGAAGCAATCTTCCCTAAACACTAATTCAGTCAGTCTCTCATGCGCCAACTTTTTGCACACCAATGGCTCCAGTACAGGACATTCATCAAACCTGGGACACCAGGCAGTCCCTATCAATCTCATAGGATCATCCATCACAGAACTAACTTTCTTGCTTGTACCTAAACTGCCACCAACACTATTTAAGTTACTTCCATTTGTACTACTCCCTGTCTTGTCCGTACCACTGTTTTGCACTGCAGTACTATTTCCTGCTGTCCCACTTGCTCTTATAGTGAGGCTAAAGTTCCTCTTATGATTATCACCTTTCCTTTCTCCAAAACCTAGTCCCCCTGCTAACCTTTGAGTTAGCGAGTTCACTGTTGACACAGCAACATTTGTACTTGTACTATTGTTACTGCTATCGTTGTTACTACTGGTGTTCTCTTTAAAACTAACGTTGTTCGAGTTAGCATGTTTGCTATTGTTACTATGATGATTTGACATGGCTCCATTACCACTACTGAAGGTTCCAGAAGAGGTAAAAACACCTGAACCTGCAGCAGAGATTGAATTTCTTTGTTTGGGACATACTGGTTGCCGTAGAACGTCTTCCGTGATATCCCATAAACAGAGTTGTGTATCTTGAGAAACACTGCCTAGTCTATAACATGTACCACTGGGTACTTTCACTTCAGAACTGCAAGAATTTCTATTTGAATGACCGCCTTGCGACGTTGTTGATAGCCTTTTGCTCTTTTCATGAACGTGGTTATGGTTGGTGTGTGGCACAGACATCTCGTCATCGGAACCGCTGAAGTCCGCATCATGGTCTCCGTAAGATGTGGTATAAGGATCAAAGGCTACGACGCTAACCCAACTGTGATGACCTTGCCCTCTCGCAACGACTCGTTTTTCATGAAAACTCCAAATCGTGACCAGGTCATCTTCGCCGCCGACCACGACGTACCTACCATCTGGAGACCAACAAACACATAGGAATCCACCAAAGTAACTTCTTGCAGAACCTGCTAATTCCATGGTATCATAGTGGAACACTCTGAGAAACCCATCTTGGGATACAATTGCTAAATTGGAACCATCAGGGCTAAAAGCAAATTCATTTATACAGCAACCTTCAGCTCCGATTACCCATCGATATAGTGGATTCCTGGTAGATTTAGTTTTGCAGGTGTGGATAGTATAACCATCTCCAGATTTAAATGGCTGATAATGTGGTGGGGTTGTACCACACATGAGTTCTTCATTATAAAGATACAGTTGACCTGAGCTGTGGGATACTAAAAAAAGGTTGCTTGAACCAGGAACCCATTTTATACAAGTTACTTTCGTTTTGTCTATGAGCCTCTGAAACAAAAAATTTTTAATATAAGTTACAATTTGCAACTAATTTATTTTCTTTTAACTTTTAAATTAAAAACATAAATGATATGCTACAATAATATATAAATTTTCTAAATTGACTTGTACTTTAAAATTTTAATACAATTCAAAAGAAAATATGATTGATACATCGATGACTAAGCAATCTAGCTGTATTTATTACTCAATATGCAATTAAATCTTTGTACTGCTTTAAGTATATAAATTAATAATTTAGAAATATAATTTTTTATTGTAATGGAATAAAAAATTAAAATAAAATCAAAGATGAATTCAAATACAAACAAAAATTATAAAATTTTACCAACAGCTGATATAATTTTAACAATAAAAAAAAATATTTTAATTTTATTAATAAAAATTTGGTCATAATTGCTAGAAAAGTAGTTTTATATAGACTATTATTAATTTTGAAACATAAAAATAGTTGGTATTCAGAAGATTCCTTAATAGAGTACTCAATGCAGATGAAGCATACAGTGTGTTATGCAATCTTATGTCGGCTAAGCTTAATTATTTGATTGAGTTATAATTGCATTTTATCTAGATCTACAGAGTCTGCTGAACAGTCTCAACTAACTTTGTTAGACATTAAACACTAATATGTATAGTACCACAAGCTATGTAAGCTATTGTACCATTATTAGTAGTAAATTTTATCATTCTTCAAGAAGATAACATATCCATATCATAAAGATTGTATAGCTATGAATAAAAACATAAGTTAAAATTGTAACATAAAATTAAACTAAAGCTGTTTTAAAATATGGTGTATTTGTGTGTTAAAAAAGCAATAATGAAAAATATTTTGTGTTTACCTCTTCATTATACAATTTACTGAGTTCCTTTTTTATAGGGTCTATTAGTTGTATCAACCCTGTTGAAAAACCAACTAATAATGGTGCACTTTCAGCTGTTGCTGTGGTTTGATTAAAATTGTGACATGTTGGGTTAGTTCCCTTGTACAATTTTTTATCCACTGGTTTGTTTAAATCCACAGCCTGAAAAATCGAAAAGGAGATAACAGTAAAGATTAAGCAGAAATAAATTTTCTTGCATTTCAGTTTCATTACTTTTGGAGTTGAAATACAAAACTATAAATTATAGCAGAATATAGCTTTAGAGTAAAAAGAATCATAAAAATATCAAATATGATCATAGAGTAAATATTTTAATTTTGATTGTTCAATTTAAAAAATTGTAACTTCATAAATTTTCAAGTTAGAAAAAGGAATATCAATAGAAAATCACCTTTTTAACACCCCTGTAGACATAAACATATAGTTCTTTGCCAAAATTGAAACACATTCGGTCTCCAAGTCCCTGTGTACCAGTAGGATCAGCAGGGTCGGGTAGCGTAACAAAGGAGACCCTGACGGAGGCGCTCCCCTGGCTGTTGGTGTATCCTACTCTATTTGGCCTTGAATACTCCGACAGGGTCATGAGTTTGTAAGTTCCCTCTCTTGTGACAAATTGTGTTTTCAAATCATCTTTTCCTCCGCCGTCCAACTGTACAGCCATCTTACTACAAGCAGTGGTACGACGGAGGAGTGCATCAGATACACTCCAATCTTTTAAAAGTTACCTGAAAATTTATAAATAACCTTAGAAAATAATTTACACACGTTTAAATACATTTGTAGAAATATTAATAATCAATATCATAGTTGCTTTTAGCATAGACATTTCGTTGTATATTAATACCTTTTAAAAATATCAATAGAAAAAGAGCTTTTATAAACAAAGTTTTAAATTGTTTTTTAAAACAATTATCAAATAATCTTACAATAGAATTTTCAACTTGATATTTTTTAATAAATTAAATCAAATACTGCTCTGTTAATATTTTGTATGTAGTTGATATGAATTAAAATAAAAATGATATCAGTTGTAGTCTAGATAGTTTAACAACTTACTGATTTTAATTAATTATAGTTAAATGATATGAATGATTATTAATTAATTCAACAATTTTGAAATCTATTACTATATTCCAATACCCAAACTATAAGTATAGAAAGTATCTAATGGATTCTAGAACAATGACTAAACTCTAGCTTTGAACATTTCTCTCAAAAAAAGTTTCTTTATCGCATTATCATTTCATCATCCAAACAAAACACACCTATCCCAGAGCAACTAATCAAATTTCCATCTACCTCCACCATTGCTCAGCTCAACAAGTACAAAAGTTTTCCCTCAAATCATCTTAATTTAGACGACTAATTACACGTCGACAGGTCACGCTGGCTCACAGTCGAAATTAGATTACAACAATAAATTAACAATCAACACCTATTTACCGCGACTAAAGCTCTCGCACCACTCGTCGTCCCCTCCATATCGTCGCGCTCTAACCTAACTTCTAAGCAACCTCCTTAAATAATAAAAATTAAAACAGCAGAGAGTGCAATATTTGCCGATAGATAAAAAAAAGGTGCGACGTCTTCCGCCTGCGTGACTCCTCGCCCCCCGCGCTCCAACTCCCGGGTGACAAGCACTCTGCGCGCGTGCCACACGGCTAAACCTAGCGGACCTATACATCAGATCATCGCGCACTACTTCCCGCACACGGCACGTCAACGATATGTGCAAGCCTATATACTTATGATAAAAAGACACTTTTTTCTGCTCCCCCCTCGAGTTGTCTCATCGCGCGAGTGCGTAAGCTTTGCATCATAGGCGCGTGTTTACGCGCGTGCACAGCGTCGGGAGAGAGAAAAAAAGTATACCGAACGTGTCGTCGTCGACGTTGTCGCGGTAAGGAAAAAAATTCTCTCTCTCTCACTCGCCTAATACTTAGACACACGCTGCTCTCTTTTGCATATGGAGATGCACGTACATAATGCGTGCGCGCTCATCGTCGTCGTCGCCTCGCGTGCGTACAGCAAGTCGAACTCTTATGAAGAAAAAGCTCCGAAAAAAGGCGAGAGAAAGAGAGGAAGAGCCTCGCTAGAACAAAACCTACGAACTATACCGTACTTATATAGAAAAAAAGTAGACAAACGGGCGACTCCTTACTATCGCACACACAGAGACACACACACACACGTCGCGTAGTCGGCGTATAAGTATCTTTCCCGTGGCTCTGCTCTCCCGGGGGACGACAGACGATAATGCGCCTGCTATCTCCTCCTGGTGCTTAGCAGCAGCGGCAGCAGCGGGGGCCGCTTGCTCTAGCCGCGGCGCCCGCGGTTGTCACACTCCTCCTCGTCACTGGCTGCAGCAGCAGCGAGCCGCCGGCGCTGTTCCTTCTCCTCCTCCGCCAGCGCCTCCGCCTCCTCTTCCCTGCTGGCGCCTCAGCAGCGGTCGCGGACTGACATCCGCCGACGACGACGACGACGGCGGCGACGAGATCCGGCGTGCCGCTCGACGATGACGGCGACGACGATGCTGTTGGTGATGATGATAGGCTCACGCTATTGCGATGACGTTGGGGTCGACGGTGATGGTACGGCTGCTGATACCGTGCGCGCGTAGGCATGTATTACATCGGCCGGGAGGCTGACTCTACACGGATGACACTATGGGCGCTGCGCCGCCGCGACGAGTGTTGATGTTGACACGACACGATCGCTCGTCGTCGTCGTAGCCACCACGATTTTTCGAGCAGCAGGCAGGCAGGCAGACAGGCGCGCGCACACTTATACACACGAGTGTTATATGTATGGATGTATGCGCGTGAGAGAGAGGGAATTGCACACGGCGGCGGGGGCAGAGCGACGTATGTACCTACGTCTTCTTCGTCGATTCTGCACACTGGCCGCCCGCTGCTCTCTGGCTCACACTCACTCTGTATGTGCTGCTCTCCTCGCGCCCGCGCGCACGGACACATACGCGCGCAGATTGATATGGGAACCGCACGCACGGATGTACTCTGTCTCCCTCACGGCTCGCGGCTGCTCTCTTTCTCTCTCGCTCGCTCGCACAGAGAACCGTGCGACCATATAGTGCGCGCACACGAGTAGACGACGACGACTACCGCTATACCGCACCGAGAGCAAGAGAGAGGAAACGAGAGGTGCAGTATATAGTGCACCGCATACGCACGGGTTAGTGTGTCTCTTCCTCGAACCCGCACGCTCTTCCGAGCTCTCTCGCTCTATCTTCCTGCCTCCCCTCTCGCAGTTGCTTACTCGACTTTTCCTTATCGCTCCGTCTCGCTTTTTCTCTATTCCACGCGTGCGCGCGCGGCTTGGTACATATAGGCATTAGGCGCATATACACGCCATACGTACAGACATACATGCATGCATATATAGACACATATTACACATACACGATGTATGTGCATACAGCGCGGGCTGTGCTCTGCTCGAGTTTGCTTTGCTTTGCGACAGTTTGCGTACGCACACGTGCGCGCTTGGGATTACGTGTGTGCGAGTGCGAGGCGAGTGAGCGGCATGATGCGGTGGGCGGCGGGGGGCGGCGGGTGAGCTGGCAGACAGGCGAACGTGTATATATGTGGGCATGCGATAGCTAGCAGAGCTGTACGGAGTGTAAGGTCTCTCTGTAACTCTGTGTTATTGATGCGCGCGCATGTGAGAGGGTGGAGAGAGAGAGGAGAAAGGGAGGAAACGTATCGGGCTATGCAGGAAGAGAGCGAGAGCGGAATGACTATCATGCACGTATAGTATAGGTATATAGAGGTAAGATACGCGAAAGGCTTTCCACGGTGCGGTTTTTCTCGTTTGCTCCCTCTTTTTGTGTGGGCGCCCGCGCGGATGTCTTTTTCGCCGTTGTCGTTTTGTCGCCGACGAGCGAGCTAGAGCGAGCGAGCGCGTTTCCCCTTTTGAGACGCTGCGAATGGTACTTGTCGCCGAGACGCTCAATGTTATTGTGTTACCGTGACTCTTTGCTCCGTAAATAATGAGTACCAATAATAACATTTCGGAGCAAATTTGATGTATATAGATTGTTTAAATCTAGGTTTGTTGAATTAACTTCGTTGATTATAGCATTTAAGATCCAATTTAGTTAATAAAACGTCGAGGTATAATGTAGTTTCATTATAATTGAAAATCATTTATTGACAGTTTATTTGGAGCATAAAATATATAACATAATTCTTATTGAAATAATGAAATGCTATTATATCAATTCTAAGTACTATTTATATTATCAAGTTGCATTAAACTTACTTAGTTTCATCATATACATAATTGATTATTCGTGCAATAATACTCTCTTTATTAATGAGAAAAATTTTGTTAAAAAATGTATTGCTGAATTACTCGTATAAATCGAAAATATTAAGTTTTGGTATCTATATTGAAATGCTCCAAAATGTATTTCGGAGTAAAGAAAGTTTAAATTAAGATAATTTGATATTGATTTTTAATAGCTTCAACATAAATTTTATTTTATTTTATTTTATGTTTTTAGTAAGTTATAAATAACAAATTGAATTGTATAGACGTAAGTACTTTAACAATCTATAAACTATTTTGAAATAAGGCGCCATAGAGGTCGCCTTGCATGCATGCGTGGAAACTGCAGTGCTGCCAATCTTTTCCATGTTATGTATTGTTTCTCACTTTCTAATATTTACATTGGAGCATAACCTCAGTTTTCACGTGCCATCCATGTGCATTTGTTTGGGGACGCGGCGTCTCTACACTTTGACAGTTTATTAATTTTATAAATAAATATATATAAATAATAGGTAAGATAGAAAAGTGTAAATAAGGTGAAAAATAATTATAATTATTACAAATTAAAAAATAAAGTAATATATTTAATATTTTCTTCATATAGCCATGCCTCGACATGGAAAGAAAAAGCCTCAGTCAAAAAAACAGCCGTATCAGAAGCCAAAACGAAAGCAAAAATTTAACTACAGAACAGCTTCATACATCAAGGAAAGAGAAGCTAAATATGAAGAAATAGAAAATCGCAGAAAACGACTTGATGAATATAAAGCAAAGCAACAAAGCTATCATAATAATGATAGTTCAGAGGAAGAAGAAGAAGATCCAGTAAATGATTTATTAAAAACATTTAATGGTAAAAATAATCCTAAAAAAGTAACTGTCGTCTCTTCAGAATCTGAAAGTGAAGAAGAAGGAGAAGATGCAAATGGTGAAGAAGGAGAAGATATAGATAACGAAAATGGAGAAGATGGAGAAAGTCAAAATATTGATGAAGGAGATGAAGAGGAAGAAGATGGAGATGACGAAGAAAAAATAGGTTCGGATGAGATGGAAGAAGATGGAGATGATGAAGAAGAAATAGGTTCGGATGAGATGGAAGAAGATGATGATGAAAGTGAATCTGATATGAGTGTAAGTGAGCAATCAAAATCCAAAAAAGTAAAACATAAGGTAAAAGATAAATCAAAGAAAAAGAAATATAAACCAGAATATGTAAATATTGAAGTAGAAGTAAAGGATAAAGATGAAGAGGATGAAGAAACTGCAAAAGAAGATGCTGGTCATATAAGAGATCCGTTTACAATTCATCTGCGTAATGATCTTGATAATGATTTATATCAAACATTAATTAATTTGCCAATATCTTTAAAAACAGAAAAGTTGAACTGGCCATCTTTAAGAAATATGATTTGTCAAATACCACATGTGAAGTCAAAAGTGGATGAACCACTTGCTAAGAAGCCAAAAATTTCAATTTTAGAAGATCAATCTTTTACAGAACATGGTAAAGTACCTAAACTTATAAACAAAATAGATTGGAATGAATTGTATGTAAAATCTTTAATTCAAGGCAATATTTCTAGAGCCAATTATGTAAATATTAAAGATGACTTGGATACAAATCCTAGTGCATTGACACCTTTTCAAAAAGAATTATTTTCAATTATAAATAATTATCAAGATTTACTTTATTCAGAAAGAAATTTTGATAATGAAGCTCAAATAAGATTTGTATATTGTTTACATGTAATTAATCACATTTTAAAAACAAGAACCAAAGTTCTACATCATAATGCCAAGATTCAAAAAGCAAAATTGACTGATATGAGTGAAATCCCTGACGAGTACAGAGATCAAGGACTTGTTAGGCCAAAAGTTTTGATTTTAGTGCCTTTTAGACATTCTTGTTTGAAAATAGTAGAATTACTTATTTCAATTTTCATTGGAGAAGATAGGGGAGGAGCCGTAATAAACAAAACTAGGTTTATGGAAGACTTTGGTGGTAGTGAAATAATAATGCCAAAGAAAAATCCAAAACCAGAGGACTATGAACAAACATTCAAAGGAAACACCGACGACACGTTTAAAATAGGTATATCAATCACAAAGAAGGCATTGAAGTTGTATTCAGATTTTTATTCGTCCGATATTATAATCTCATCTATTTTGGGTATGAGAATGGTAATTGGAGCTGAAGGAGAGGAAGAACGTGATTACGACTTTCTCGCGTCCATCGAAATGCTGATCATGGACCAGACGGAGATATTCTTCATGCAGAACTGGGATCATCTTCTTCACATTCTTGATCATCTGCATCTTCAGCCGAAAAAAGCCCACGGCACGGATTTCGGACGCGTGCGCAGCTGGTGCGTAAACGGCTGGAGCAAATATTACCGACAAACGTTGATATTCTCCGGTATACAGTTACCCGAGATCCACGGGATCTTCAACAAGAGATGCTTGAATTACGCTGGGAAGATAAAAATTGCGAATCCCGTGTCCATGGGCTCCATAACGCAGGTCGTTGTTCAGATACCACAGGTCTTTCACCGCTTTAACGTGAATGACCATTCGAAGGCTATTGACACCAGGTTCGACTTCTTCACTTCGACCATCCTGCCCCAATACAAAGACAGCATAATGAACCACACGCTGATATTTGTTCCGTCCTACTTCGACTACGTGAAGCTGCGGAACTATTTCAGGAAGGAGGAGCTGAGTTTCGTGCAGATTTGCGAGTACTCGCGCGATGGAAAAGTCGCCAGAGCTCGGGACATGTTCTTCCACAGCGATCGGCACTTTCTCCTCTACACCGAGCGCTTCCACTTCTTCCGCAGGATACGCGTTAAGGGTATACGGCATATCATCTTCTACGGGCCGCCCGTGATGCCGCACTTCTACAGCGAGATGTGCAATCTGATGCAGGAGGCACACCAGAATCCCAAGTCCGGCTCGATCAGCAATATGAGCGTGATGGTGGTCTATTGTAAATACGACGTGATGCCGCTGGCGGCGATCGTCGGCAGCGATCGCGCGAGCAAAATGATCGGCTCCGAAAAGACGGTTCACATGGTGATGACTGGCGCTTAGGCGAGTGTTTTTTTTTTATAAGAGATAACGTATATTTCTTTTTGTACATAGTCATTGTTGTTTTAATAAATCGATTTCGAATAGTAAACGCTTGTGTTGTTTTATTTTACA
The DNA here is from genome assembly GCA_036365515.1 of Torymus aiolomorphi. Lineage (NCBI taxonomy): Eukaryota > Metazoa > Arthropoda > Insecta > Hymenoptera > Torymidae > Torymus > Torymus aiolomorphi. Next base: position 149,434,211 of record CM070877.1, read on the forward strand.
GTAAATTCGTACAATAACGGTGGTTTATCACGTTTCGTGCATAATCCTAATTGTCTATTCTAATAAATATTTATGTATATAAGAACTTTTTATTTCATTCAACATGCTTCTATATTATATCGATCTTAATGTTTAATTATTTTAACGTACGATCTAGAATTAGCGCCTTGCCTTAGACCGTTACGGGAAAAAGTAAATTTTCTAGCTACACCTTTAGTTGTATAGCGAGTAAAAAGTGTACATGAAAAAATTCACCTCTCCCCATATCATATTATATTTACCTAATTAAAATCGATACCTCTAATCTACGAAATTGTAAAATTTTAATTTAGTCTTGAAATTCACGTTTCGGCCGTCAAGGCTTATACATATATACTTTATCATCGTCGTATGTATCCTTTAATAACGAAGAAATAAGATACAATTCACAAAAGTATCCTTAAAAAACAAACTAGAAAAAGAAACAGAGTATACATAATAATAACTGGAAGTATGTATATAGTATATCGTTTACGCGTCAGTTCAACGTTTTCGTTATCGCGCTTCGTATATACATCAAGGATTCAGACCGACCAAAATCTATCGAAACATCCAACATATACTTACAACAATACAAAACAAAAAACAAACGCAAAAATTTGTCGCCTTAACATAATCTCGCTCGATCCGAATCCCCGCGTGTAACCGCGCTATCATCGTGCTCATGATCTAGAAGAATGCACCGGGCGCGCGACGCCGCCTACGTCTGCGGCGTCTGCGACGCCGGCGCGCCTCGACCTCGTAGAGTCAGTCGTCCAGGAGGTCGGGCTGGGCCATCGTGACGCTCGCGGTGTCAACGTAGTCGCGCGGCGCCGCCTGGAACTGGTCGGACGAGATCGACGGCATCACGGGTACGTCCGTCGAGCCCGATGTGTAGTCGCCGTTGTCGCGCGGTGTCGTCAGGGTCTTGTAGAGGCTTTTCAATGGGCTTGGACTGCTACCATCGATGGAGACCTCCTGCGTCGCCGGTGTCATCGTTGGTAAGTGACCCGGAGTTGTTGACTTGTCGGACGAGGGTACTGAAAAGATAGGTGAGTTTAGTTGACTGAATTTGAGGGTGGGGGTTTGTTGAGTAAATTATGGGTTTTGAAGAACAGAGGGGGTTTTTTTGATAGTTCTTTCTGACCTTCGAAATCGTATACAAGCCCGTGGGTCTATTTAATCATGTATTATTTTTTCTTTTAACGTATGATGCAGGTTCCATTAATATACGTAAGGATGCGAATATAAAGTTCTTTCGTGACATGCATTAATTAAGATAAAAAATGCAGACGCAACGTTTCTAATTAGTTCTTAAAATGAAATTAAAAGCTTTATGCAGCAGTACAAATAATGAAATTCCAGAAAGGCCTCCACAGAATTACGGAATTTAGTTTATCAACGAAGCAGCGTAATTTTTCTACGACTACTTCATTTTTGAACACAAAATAATGTTTAAAACTGTGAAGTTTAAATTAAATATATAAATTTTAATGAATTTAAACGAATATAATCTTTTTTTCAAACTAAAACATTAATTTAGCTCGATAAATAAATGTATTTGTATAACACATTGCTTTAATTACATTTAAAAATATTTCAATTAGTGTTTTATAAGAACGTTATTTAGAGATATTTTTATATAATATATAAAAATATATTTTTTCTATATTCACGCTAAATGTTTAGGATATTAATACGGTGCAATATTTCGAAAGATTAAAGAATTATTGCGAGAAGTCTTAAAGTCTTTATAGTTTATGAAATCGTAGTCGTAATTCTATAAATTTTATTCTGATATTATTATAACAAAGCTCAAGAAAAATAACATGTTTTGAAAAGATTAGCGAGTTGTGCATGAGGTTTCTGTACCTTTGCATAACTCATGCAAGACGGCTGATATCATAAAAAAAGTTTTCTTTCTGCAAGAGTAGTGTAACTCTAGAAGTACTAAATATTATCATTAAATTAATTTGATATGTTTTTTATTGACATATTTACACCGCAATAACATAAGAACTAAATCAGTGTAATATTATACCAAAATTAAGTAGTTAGTTGTGATATAGGATTAAAATGTTTTTTTCTTAATAATACAATTGGAAATGGTTTAATAAAATATTTTTATTAAATATAAATAAAAATCCAGTATTGCTGATTTACATTCATTCATAATAGAACAAGTCGTATGAAGATTTATGTAAACGGCCTGTGATGAATATACTATCATCTCCTACTTAAAGTTGTTTCCTTTGCGCTCTTCATATTCTCCCCTTCTTCCATAAATTCCGCCAGTGATCCTACAAAACAAATGGTCTTCTTATAGAAAATTATCCAAAAAATACCACTCTAGTATATTGAATTCAACAAGTTACATATATTATTCGTATACTTACACTCCAATTATATCCTATAGCACTTTCCAAAAATACTTATCTTTATTTTTTCTTCAACACGCGCAACACCAAACGCTATATAAAACATTGCGCGCTCGCCCCGATATCAACAAACTCTTATTTCCAATGTCCGTATAAAAAAGCTATTACCACATTACATATCCATTCTCATATATCCCCCCAACAACCCATTCGCCCATTCCACACTCATATACATCCACATATATATAAGACACAGTCACATTACCATTATTCCCCCCTTCCGCAGTCGTCTCCATCGCCGGGGTGACGACCTCCAGACACGGCGTCTTCGCCGTTATACCACTTGTCCCGGCGACCGCCGCTGCCGCCGTCACCATAATCACACTACTGCTACTCGTGCTGTTCCTCGGCTTGTTAATATGCCTCGTGTGATCCGACGGATCCCAGATGTACATGTAGTAGAGCGACAGGACGATCGCGGCCAAGCTGACCGATATGATGTAGGCGACGACCGTGAGTACGCGCACGAGTTTCTGCTTGTGCTTCGGCTCGTAGAGCTTGTCCTTGCTCTCCTCGCCGGCGAGCTTCACCTCGTTCGCGGGCTTACCCTCGGCGTGGCGCGTGCCCAGGGTGCGGCTTATGCTCGCCATCACGTTGTGCGCGCTCATCTTGCGCGGGATCTGCATTATTAGGCTGGTCGTCGCGGCGGCCGTGGGTGCGGCTGTGGCCCTGCGGCGAGGATTTTCAATGGGGGTTCATCGTTGTGTATATAATTGCCGGGGCTCCGAGAGTTAAGGAACTCGGATATATATACTGCCGTGCGTACTTGAGGCAAGTTTTAGTGGACGATATCTATAAGGATTCATTATATATATATTGACGCTTCGTTAGCTGCGTGAGTGGAATTGCAATTTGAAAAATTGTGATTATTAGATTACTAGTTTGCAAGCTCAAGTGATCTAACTGGATTATGTTAATTGTTACGATATAGTGCTCAACATGTCGTGAAATGTGTAACTGTAGAAATTAATTTAATTTACTTGGGAAAATTCTTTTCACGTGTATATTAAGTAGAACAAGCTCGGTATAGCGAGACATTACATGCTACCAAATGGAACTCGCTCATAATAACAATTACAATGAAGTATCTGTGTTATTTAGAATAATATTTTGCAACCAACGGAGCGTACTCATAAATTTTTCAACTTTATAAGCTAATATCGAGAATTAACGGGTATGTAAAATAAATTTTGTCATTATGTACGGCAGTATATTTAGTTCCAAGTTATTAGCTACCTCATAATTCTGTAGTTAGTGTTATGTTCTGCTATTCATGATTATACAATTCCACAATTTGTTTGCATATACAAATAAAATAAACTATTTAATGATGGTAATAATAAAATTTAAATATATTAAAATTTTTTTTTAATTTTGCAAAAAATCTGTATCGATTATTTTCCGTTTGCTTATAAAAATAAAATTTCTCATTCGAGATGAGATTTTTTTACAGTGTGTAACGTAACACCAACTCATATCAGATTATGAAAACATTCAGATTTTTTTTCCCGACTGTATAGTAGCGCGCACATTGAGTTTTAAGATTGATGTATTGCCGCGGGGGTGGGAGTTTACAGAGTAATTTTGTATTTGGTAGTTTGCGCAAACATCGTAAGGCGATTGTTTATGAAATTCCGGACGTATTGTAGGTCTTTTGTGTTTAGAATCGTCCGGAAGCGTGCGTATTTTTTCAGCGATCCCCCTGACTCATATGTTATAATTCCGTGTTATTTCTGCAGCTTGTTTGAATCTTTAAAGCTATTTTCGAATTGCATGCGATCGGCAGGTTGTTTAAAGTTTCAAATTTAAAGTCTAATTAACCAGAATGGTTATACCGCAAATACACGTTCTCCCGAAAGAAATAAAAATCCATTAGGTAATTAAATCAACATCAATTTCATTTCACCAGTAATAAAGTAATTAAAGAAAAGAATCAAATAGCTCGCACGGTTACAGCTGAGGACACGCGATGTTTGAGACGCGATCTTTACAATCGAGGTATTAAAACGTTCGCATGTCACGGGATATTAATTTTCAAAGCTCAATCTGATACATTCTAATAATAACCGATAGGCAAGTAAATTTAGTAAGGATACTCCTATTTCCGCATATGTATAGTGCCAATATACTAGATAGATAAATAAACAATTTGCCTTTGAAGTGTGCGATGCCAATAAACTCGTTTACGATAATAGTACATTTCGATACTAGTGCGAGGATTTGATTTTCCCCTCGTGTGACTGTTTGCACCCGAGCGAAGCGAGGGTGAAAAGGCCACACGAGGAGAAAATCAACTTCTCACACAAGTGTCGAACCGTATTTTTTGACACGACGTGCGAGAAGTGAGATTTTTGCACGCATCGTTTAACGCAGCGTGCGAGAAATCGAACTTCTCGCACGGAGTTTCAAAAAATATTTTTTGTTTGCTTTCACGCTATACGAGATGCTGAAGTAGGATTTGAAATGAAATTAACGACCATATCACTTGCGTATGATTTACCGTTTCTAGTTTTTCAAGTGGTCAGTTTTTTTTTCGAGCTAGTGACCCCATTATCCGATTCCTTTCTCTCCCCCCTCTTAATCTCAAGCGCTCACAATGAACTTGATAGGAAAACTATTAGTCATTATATACTTGCAATACTATTCGACATATTATCGACGATTTATAGAATAAACAAGTTTTATTTGTTCAGACAATGTACGAAAATTATCAGTATTGATGGAACGAAAACAGCTCTTTATTAAGTGCTTTTGTATTTTCATTATTCGTATATTCCAACCAGTTTATTTAACCTACTGACCAAATGCAATTCTCCAAAAATTATCCACGCTACATCTGTAATTACGATACCCCCACCTCACATATATCTAATAATACTTGTGTGCTATCAAAATCTCGGCTAATCGAGAGTCCACGCAAACTACCAAATACACTTCTGGACTGGGCATACATATCAATCGCCCCCCCCCGCGGGCAGCGCATCAATAACCCAACCAGGAAAGAAAGCGCATCGCTTGTACTACTCGCAAAAGCTCTCTCTCTCTTTATCTCTCTCACGGCAACCGCCTTACCTACAGCCACAGCTCCGCAAAATCCTCTTGTCCTCTCCTTCGCCGCGTCCTCACACACCCTTCGCAGCCCACCTTTATTCCTTCGTCGCCTGGCACACCGACAGCACACGAGCGACAACAATCGGGGAATTCCGCGCTCACTGGAGGCCCTGAGAGCTAATGACCCGTCCACGGCGACGAGGCATCGCGGCTTTTTTCCTCCTCCTCGCGTATTATCCTTATATTGTGTATCCTCTTCCTCTTATTCTCCGCTGCTGATTGACAATCGACTGCACCGCATCCCTCTCTCTTTCTCTATTTTTGGCGGAGCGACACTTTGGCCACGCTTTACGCGCCGAGGTCCGCCCGACGTAATCCTCCTCCTACGCCCGGGGCCACTGAAGCGTGCATGAGGGGAGAGAGAGAGGACGCGGCGCTGCTGCTGCTGCTGCTGCTACTTACACGACTGCGCGGAGTCGGGAGAGCTTTGGCGCGCCCGCGCGCAGAAAGAGGGAGCGAGAGAAGCCCTGCGCGACGAAAGCCCGCGGATTTCGAATTACCAGAGGGGGTATATGCGCGGGCAATGGTTTGGAAGGTTTCCCGCGCTAAATTTCGTAAGAGGGGCTCGCGCGTAAGGGTGGTGGGAAAATATTCTTTTTTGGTTGGCAGTAGGTATATATTCGTTGAGCTTGAATTTCATTATTATAGAGGGAAGTAGATTTGGATTTAAAAAGTTTGATTGGTATAAGGCGATGATTATAATAGTTACATCGGTATTTCCATATCGATGGGGTTTAGAAAATATTAAAACCTTTGTCTCACAATGTGGATGTTAAATTTCATCCTTTTTAAACGTAAACATAATATATCTATACATATAAACAGTATAGAGTCTACCTCGCTGATATAAAAATCTCATGGAATAAAAAATTCCAAACTCTTCTAAACCACTCCATTAACATTTAACAATTCCATAATATGTTAAAAGTCATTTTTAGTCATAAAAAAAGACCCACTAAACACTTATACACCATAAAAACGCTCGCCTCCCTCTAAACTCTCTCAAAATCCAATTCAAAACTATACTCATCACTTAAAACAAAGCCTTATCCAAGTGGCACGCATGAACCAAAAAGATAATCGCATAATCCATCCCCAACCTATACTGCTCCAAAACACTCGACACCGCGCTACGTAGGTACACAAACTCGCGAGCTTGCGCGCAAGCACCGCGACTCGCGCCGGCATCGGAGGCGCTGCGCTCGCTCCCTCTCTCCCAGAGGCCTTGACACGTCCGAATATTTATACGGCCGGTGCCGCCCGCGAGCGAGTTTATCGCCGTCGACAACTGCGCTCGCGCTCACTTGCGATCGATACGTATTAGGCAGCTGCTGGCCCCTTACACTGACAAACAGCTGCTACCTAGCTATGCTCGCGCACCTCGCCGCGTGACTGACGCTCGCTGCATGTGCTCGCCCGATATTTTTCGGCGCATTATGTAGAAGTTAATATGATTTTATCCAATTTATTCGCGCGCGACTCGCAGGTGTTGGTAACGCGTGACTTTGGGGAGTGGAGAGAGGAGGAGGAGGAGCAGGAGTGCATGCAGGATTTTGCGTGCGCAAGTGGGTGAGGGTGACGAAGAAGAAAAAGGGTGGGGGAGAGTGAGCGGGTCGCGGGGTCGCCGGAGTGCGTGACCCCGTTGTAGACGCGCTGTCGGCTGAGAGAAGGAGAGAGAGGAGTGAATGACTCGAGTTGAAAAATTCGGGGAAGTAAGTGCGCGTGCGCGCGCACCGGCTTGTTAATGCTCCACACAGGGGGAGGGAGATAGAGAGCGAATGTGGAATGATTTTGATGGATAAAAGGCATGAATTACGACGGGTGATAAAGTTGCGGGGTTAATCTTTTTTTAATGGGTACGGTTGTAAAGTGCACTGGGTAGGTTTAAATTGTTCTTCTTCTCTCAGTGATCAGAATAATTTTTGATTGAATTAAATTCAAAAATTATAAGTATAATATTTACACACTCTTTGTAACTTTATGGTTTTTTTTCTGCTATTTCTATCATATGCTGCTTTTGCATTCGCTAAAATTTTGGTGACCAGGTGCCAATGCTCCGAAACAAAGAAGGCAATAACCCACATATAAACCACTATTAGAAATTAAACGATGTATATAATGTTTCGAATTTCGTCTCGCACAATTTTATTAGTTGGTCAAATAATCTCCGCGGGCTCATCGCCTGATCAGCGACTCGTGAAGTGTATTAGCAAGCCGAATAAACCGCGCCTTTGTTTTGGGAACGTTCGATTTCAACTTGCAGAGGCATTTCATTGTCCGAAATTGAACGTGCTCATGTATATACACACACACACACACACGCACACACATATATATATTAAAGCTAAAGGCTTGTTTCGTTTCCCATTAGCCGAAAGCTTACGTATTATTACCGACAGTAAAGCGAGCAGCGCTGAAAACAGGTTTTTAGCTCCTCGGAGCAATTTTTTAAAATTAAGGGCTTCCTGAATGATCCCTCCGCGCGCGCTCTCTCTGCATCGCGTGTGAGGCGCACCGCCTACGAAACTTTTTTTTTCCCTTATATAATATTTTTCACCGAAAATAACCCCCGTTTCCTTCGCGAACGAGATCGGCTGTTAATTTTCTCGCTGCACATAAATTCGTATAAAAATCCTTAAAGAAACCAGACCAGCCCTTTAAGCGACGAATATAGAAACACACACCTTCCCGCAGTGGGTTACGGAAGTAGATATATGTATAATGATATTATATGTATATATACCTAGTGCAAGTGCACGCCTTCGTGCACGCGCGCTCGTACCTATCCTACTACCTGATGGGTGACATAACGCGCGAGGCGCGCATCCGCGAAGAAGCCCCGTCGCGACCCTGCCCCGCTTATTACGCGAACTCGCGGCCCGCGCTGTATAATTGGTCTATTCTCTCTCTCTCTCGCCACGCACACTTCTACGGCTTTGATTATTATGTTTCCACGCTTTTTTCACCCTGCCCGCGCGAGCTAGTTCTTTGGCTTTCCCGTTTTTCCTAGTTTTGTTCTTTTTTTTTTTGCAGCGCGAAGGATTACCTTAATCCTTTTCTATATGAGCCCGATCTGCAGCGAACGAATGTACGGAATGTATGTGGCTCGTCGGAAACTTAATTTAAGCACGCGCGGCCGTAAATCCCTTGATGCCGCCGGCCCTTTAAGCACTTGCGCTGGCCTTGGAATGTGTATGTTGTGTATGTAGGTGCGGGAGTGAGGAGTTCGATTTGCATGGGGTCGGGATAGTTTATGTAGGAAAAATTAAGCGGATTTGAATGGAGAGTGTGCTGTTAATGATTTTGATGGGTTACGGATTTTTGGGTGAAAAGTGCTTTTGTAAAGTGGGGAGTGTTTTTGTTATGTAAGCTTATCTGTGCGTTTTGAAAAAGAGAAAAAATGGGGCACCGCGTTGCCAGCTGAATGTTTATTTTTACTGCAGTTACGTAATTGTTATTTATCATTTAATCAATACTCTCTCTCTCTCCCTCTGTACCTTTATTCTGTAGCGAGCGTAACGATTTAGAGATGCGATTTCAATGAAAGTTTGTCTTTTATAAGGTTTAAATATTGCAGATAAAAATAAGAAGTTATTTTCACTCGATTTCATGGAAGAAGCGCAATTAAACCAGATATTTTATATCGCTTATTTCTTTTAATCTATCTAAGTAGTGGAAATTTCAATTTTTTGCGTACCAATTTAATACTCGTTGTAATAACAAATTTAAATACGTCTTCAATTACAACCTATCTTTAATTACGATCAAAATTAATACAATAAATTAACTACCCTCTGCGGTAATTACAAGAGTTTTATTCTTTTATTCGTGCGCTTCAATCATTCCAATTGCCTCTGCTTCTCAATAATATACATCGCCTGTTCTATTACACTAATTCCCTAATTTACCAAACAAATACAAAGCAAAATCCACATTACACAAGTATGGCCCCTTCTCTGCACCTTCACCGCATTGTTCTCGTCCTGCACCGTTCGGCAACAAATTAGCATTTAAGACTTTTACTAGATGGAATTTCGCCGTCATCCGCGTTCTATTATACGCGAAGCTCGGAACGAGAGACGAAGATCGAAATTGCGCAAGACAGTGCGAGAGCGCGCGATGGATCCGTTTAATCTCCGCGGCTCTCTACACAAACGAGGCTCGCGCAAGAATATAATTCTCCTCTCCACGCCGCTACCGCGATACCAGTCCTAAACATTGGCTGCTCTCTCTCTTTGGTGCGCACGGTACAGGCGAATTCTGTGGTTTGGAGTTTTGTTGAAATGTTTAAATAATAGAGTGGATTTTTTGTTGTAATGGTAGTGGGATTGATTGATTCGTTTGTTTAAGGGAAGATGGGAGAATCTGATTTGTTTTTTTAAGCAAGGAATAAGAGTTATTTGATTATATCGTAAAATGGGTTACATCTTTTAAAACTGTTAAGGTATTAAATTAAGCAAAAGTTAGATCGCAAGGAGTATAAAGTCCTGATCTCATCGAGTCAATTAATTTATTGATAATGTCAGTGGCACGTATATTTTGTCGGCGTGCTCCACATTGGGACAAGCTCAATCAATAAAGTTAACAACATTTAATAAAATGATGAGATACATGGAATTTTTAGTCCTTGGAGAGTATAAAACGAAATAATAGTTGAGACAATCGATATTTTCTTTTAATTTCTTATAAACACATGAAAATTTCCTTTTTTTTGTCAGAAGATATTTCAATTGAGTTTGTGTTCAAATGTTTGTTGCAGCATAACAAAAAAGTTCTCGCTACTTTTTTAAAAGAATTGCATGCTTCATATCGTGAAAACTTTTGTATTAAATCTGCATAAAACGATTATGTAATTGCTAAATGTCAATTGTTTACTGTATTTTGAAAGTACGTACTTGACGGATAAGCACAATGGATCCTCACTTATATCACCTGGACTTATGTGAAATTCAAATAAAGTAGGTTACATCCTTTACAGCGTGCTGAAGTAAATTAGACGAGCGTTAAATGGTACGGAATATAACCACTGATCTCATCGAGTCAATTAATTTATTGATAATGCCAGTGGCCCGCGTATCTCATCATCCGCGTGCTCCACAAAGCTCCATCAACTTCATTCTAAAATCCTTTAACAATGTAACGAAATATACGAAAACTTCTGTTCCCGTATAAAACCAGTCCAAGTTAAAGCATTCTCTAATTCATACACATTGTCATTCATCCCGCTCGCTCGATCGAGGCCAAAAATACCACCACCGAAATCTCTTGCATTATAATAATCCCCTCCTGCTCTTCAAAATTCGCCACTACGGTTAAAAAAAAGGGAAACCAAACATCAAACTACCTAAACGAAGTCACACACAGCTAACCTTCGGTACCCGACGCAGCCGTCAGCCCGCTCCTCGTCGTGGGCCGCACGGGCCGCCTCCTGGGCGAGCCATCTGCTTTGATCGGCTCCTGGAGGTGCTTCAGCGCGAAGGGCGTCTGGTGCTGCTTCTTCGCCGGGCCCTTCGACTTCCTCGACGGCGGCAGTATCGTCCCCGTCGTCATCGTCGACGACTCTTCCACTGCAGCTGAGGCACTTGGTTCTTGACTGGGCACTGAGGTCGGCGACGGTGCGGTGCTTGACGGCAGGGTGTCCGCTGTGTTGTTCAGCGGGAGCGCCGAGTTGCTGTGTAAAGGATTAGAAAATAATGTTTAGTTGCCTTTGCAAAGGGAGTAATTTAATTTATTTCCGTTGGATGATGGTGCAAAATTTGCGAAAATCATAAAGATATTTTCAAAGTGACACGGCAGAGCGGAAATCTTAATCTTTTCTGCTTGGATAAGCAGCTAACACAACTTCCCCTGTTTGTTTATACTTTGACTGCACATTCGAAAATGTCTTCGGCTAGATTGATGGCTTTTGTCGAATCATAAAGTTCTATTTCTAAAGGAAACTTCGGTAAAAGCCATTTTCACATACCAGTTAAATAATGTAATAATATAATTACTAAATATATATAAATTCTTTTAATTTCAAAACGAAAAAAAAAAAAAGTTTCTGATTTCACAATCTCAAGAAACCTGCGTACTTACATTATTTAGCAATCAGATTTAATGTATTTTGCATGAAAACAATGCCTCGCGCGCATATAGACGATGATAAATCGGTCTCCCACATAAACCCCCGTCGTACGACGCATCACATTGAAACTTATGTGTGTACATTATCGAACGCACATTCTCATCCCATCCGCAACTTCTTTATCACGTTTAATCGCAGGCTGGCCGCGAGCGCACGCACGTATCACGGCCATCAATAACTCCTCCAAGAAAAGTTGGAAAAATTATGATTGAAGCTAAGTGAACAATGCGCGGCTAGGTGCTCTCGCACTCTCCTACGCGCGCGTTCAACCCAATACGCAAATCCGAGAGAGCCCCAAACGTGCACGCACGCGTTCTGCATGCTGATATAACCGGGCCAATTCGTTAACGGATCGCACATATCCACGCACTTGCTCCCCCTCCCATCGGGTTAGTTCTCTATCTCTCTATAACAACTACACGCATATTATACTCGGACGCGCGACCGACTTACAGCGCGACAACGTTGGCGTTTGCCGTTGGTAGCAGCATAGCCTCCGCTAGCCTCTCCTCCTCCTGCTGCTGGCTCTCCCTGCTTCGCTCGAAATTCGCCCTCATCATGGCGTTCACGTTGCGCACGATCTCCCGGCGGATCTTGAGGCTCTGATCGCCGCCGCCGCCGCCGTCGTCGGCTGACGAGGAGGTATCGAGGAGGCTCAGCGTGTGCACCTCGGGCCGCGCGGCAGCTATGCGCGCCGCCGCTCCCATGAGGCTGTCGTCGTCGGCGCGAAGGGCCTCCGAGTGCGCGCTGATTGCCTGGGCGTGCATGAGCCGGGGATTGGGCGGGTGCCAGAGGAAGATGTAGTAGATGCTGAGGACGATGCCGACGAACGAGACGGACACCATGTAGGCCGAGACGGTGATTATGCGGATGATTTTCTTCGGCTCGCGGTCCTCGTACAGGGCGTCCTGCTTAGCTTTGTCGGCGGGATTGGGCCCGGTGGGACCGCCGAGGCTGCCCATCGTGCCGCCGCCGCTGCCGTCGCCCGACGTCTCGCCGCCGCTCATGACGGTGTTGGTTGAGGACTGCTGATGCTGATGATGGGGGTCGAAGAGGTCTGTGCTGAGGAAGGGTTAACCTACTGGTTGAGGATTGAGAATGAATTTCTACTTATTTTTAATGTAACATACATAGTTTTTATGGATTTAAATCGAATGGTTATTGGAAGTGGATGTGTAAGGTATTTTGTAATGTACACTGTGTTAGCGAAATGTATACCTTCTTGGAATTACCAGCTTAGAGCTTAAAACGTATTCAGTACAGAAAAAAGTGGCATTGACCATAATTTAATTTGGGTGGATTTCTTTCAAAATCAATCGACTTATGCATTCCAATTTACTTGTATGATGGCAAAACAATTTCATAAAAAAAAAAAAAAAACGATAGAAACAAAATCATTTGTTGAGTTTGAAATATTTATACCTTGTAAAAATTTAAGTAAAAAAATTTTAAAGCAAACATTGCTATTATAAACTATTTATTTGAATCAGTAGTCGAAAACTTTTACCCTGTACTGTTTTACAAGAAAAAACTTAAATTTTCAATGCAATTAATAAGAAATATACGAAAATTCAACAAACCAGAAACGTCCGGAATCGAAAACAAACAGAGCGCAAGATGTTTCACATTTTCTCAGCCCGAAGCACCGAAGCGTTTCAAAAATCCTCGCTGCTCTTCTTCGCTTTCACTCTCTCTCTCTCTCTCTCTCTCTCTGCGGCTCTTGCTCACCGCGTGCGTGCCATGCGTTTATTTACTCAGCGGCGCTCATCTCCTCTGCCGATCGCCCCGAATACTTATCACAAAAACCTCTTGAATCTCGGCTCTCCCCGACCGACTTCCTCTTCCACATTAAAAAATGCAAAAGATCTTCCTCTTCATTCGCTGTATAGAATCCCACCATATACTATTTACGCTCGGTTCGCCCGCAATACCCCACAGCCTTGTTACGTATATCCCTCGGACCGAAAGTGACAGAGAGGGTAAGTGGATAGGCGAGTGGGTAGCTCGCGGTTCGCGCGTGCACGGCACACTGGCGCGCGCTATGCCTGCAAGCTCTCCTCGCTGGCTGGCTATATCACGCACGTGCGCGCGGCGCGGGCTGCCGCCACACAGACCGCCGTCGCACCACCAGCAACGCGCAGACGCCGCGCCGTGTATATATGCGGGTAGATGTAGGTATAGGCATATATGCGCGGTTGAGGCTCTCGTTTCGCTTTCGTTTCGCGTGATGCGCGATGATTATATACGAGCGAGTGGGCGCGCGAAACTCGGCCGGCTTTTCGGGAATTGACGCGCAGGTGCAGCAACGCGCGGCTCTTTGGAGCGCGATGGAAATTTGGAGCGACGATGACGGGTTGTGATGGGCATGTGTGGGGAGCGTGTAGGTGTATGTATAAATAGAGGATTTTTGGGTGGAGGTGGTGATAACATGCGTTTAGCTTCGGTTATCGAGTAAGAATGGATGACTCGTGTTTATAGGTATGTGTGCTTGGCGCTTTTGGTTGCAGAATTGGTTGTATAAAAAAGAGTACTATACGGAAAATTGAGTATAATTCGAATGAGATAACCGCTGTAACGAAGTCACAAATCGAAAATTTTATATTTATTATAACGAATCATTTTACTACGATTAACAATAATTATGACACCTAGATGTTTCTGTGCTGAGCCGAAAATTATGAGACACAATTAGATTAAAGACTTAAGAACGATGATGGTGATCATATGATTGGTTCATAAAAGCACTACTCAAATTTATGCTGTTTTGAGCTGACAGCTCTCGTGACCTTTTTGTTACCCCTGATTGAATAATAGTTGCCTGCGGCATTATTGCCTTTAACCTGTCGTCTTACAAAAAGATAAGGTGTTTTAATGTTTACAATTTTATTCATTCACTTGATCAAGTCATATATGATGTACTTTATGATTCCGATTCGACTTCATAATACATATAATATACTTGTCAAAGTATTATTATTAAAAAATATATATATATTTTTTCTCACTTATTGAAAATCTTAGACTTTCTTCTGATGATAGCTAAAACGTAATAAATAATTAGAAAATTAAAAAAAACATATGTTGGACTATTTTTAAAAAACCCTTAAGCCAAATTACAAAACATCACTTTACGCATCAGCAAGTACTTTCGAATCTTTTAAAAATTCGAGTAAATTATATACCCGGCCCACTCTCTCAAGTCTAAGTGCTTTATCGGGAGGCGATCGAAAGAGAGAATAGTACGCAGAGAAAAGCCTCGCGCGCTCTGAGTGGGGGGATAAGACGCGCGCGAAGCGCGATGTTGAATACACTTTGCCACTCCCCCGTCGGAAATAGCCGACTGCTACATACTCTCTTCTCTCTCTCTCTCTCTCTCTCTCTTTCTCTCTCCCTCTTCCTTCCTTCTCTACCCGGCTTTTTACCATCTTTTGCCGTTTAATTGCGGCAGCTGACTTATACATGCATACAGCGCTATATAGTTCGCTTGCGCGCTAGTAGATCTCTTAAGGACGTACTCCAGAAAATCAATTCTTCCAAACTTTTTTTTAAACTTTGTACACACGCACACACACATTACTTAATTTAATGACCTTTTACGGTATTACTGGCCACAAACATAGGTTGCGGTATCAAAAATTGAGATATCCGTCTTTAGAGTTTGCACTTTTAACATGGGAAGCCTATATATGCCGAGTCCGTTGTGGTGACATATTTTTATGAATTGTGAAACGAGTTTTTCCAAACCTTTTCTAAAAAAGTAATATGTAACACTACGGGATACTAGAAATCATTTGGTATAATTTTCAATATCAAGAGGGGCAGTTAAGTAGGATTAATTTTAGAGATATACTTAATTAGCAACATAAAGAAAAACTTCTATGTCATTTGTATTTCTATATATATAGTCGCACCGTGTAAGTGATATTCATTTGAAACATCGTTTGTTTCAGACACCTTGTTTGTTAACGTCATTTATTATTATTTTTAGAGTAGTGTATAGAGGCTCTTGGAGAGTTTCCATCATAAATAATATTTGTAGATCACAATTTTTGCGATATTGATGAAGTTGAGCCCCACTGACTAAGAGAACGTCCTTAACGGCCCGGCGTTCATTCTTGGCCTCGACGCTATTTTTCCCCCTCGTTTCAGCGGTCGCTGGCCACTGGTACGCGTGTGTACGCGCAGGCTTGCGCGAGCGCGCGCCATTCAGTAATTTTCTTTCATGGGGACGTATTTGCTTACTTATGTGCCTCATATATACCCTCTGCGCGTGTGACGGCTATATTGGACAATTGAAATCGACGCGCGCGGGTGCGCGCATAGCGGCTGTTACGCACAGTTGGATTATCGCGAAGGTGTATGATGGCGTTTAATTTTTTTAGGCGTGCATCGATCGATTTGTTTCATAATTTTTTCTGTGAAATGAATATAAATGCGACGTTTGCGTGGATGTAATTAAGTAGAAAGGAAATCTTAACTTGTCGATTAAAATTTTTTAATGTACTATTAAAGGGATCCTGAAAAAATGGATAATTTTTCACAAGAAGATACTACTCTTCAGTTCATTTGTATTCCAATTATAATATCGATAATGAGGTACAAACTTTCAAGCTTGAATCTGACGTACGATTAGAGAATGAGTCGTAGTTTACATTCTCGTTTAATCTGGATAATGGTACACGGAGATACTATATTTTTGAAGAAGAAAAAATTTGAAGTTTTATTGATTTAAAAAAGTAAGCCATACTAAAAACTGAAACATGCTTAAGCTCAAACTTTGGGATATAGCGCATTGTTATTATATCTTTGATCACTGTATATTTGTATTAGAATTAACTTTCTGAGATTTTTGTAGAATACGTGAAAAATTAAATTTCGTTACCGTCAAAAAATTTATGGTAATCGTGACAATCAAAAACAAGACAGAAATAAAACATTTCTGGTAATGATAACCGATTATGATCGTTCTCTAGATTTATCTATATAATTAACTGTACGTGCAAATATATCATCATTGTAAAAAGAAAAAAAAAAGATAGGAATAATACAGCTTTGATATCTTGGTAAAAAATTAACCAAAATTTCTGCCTAAGCAACTGTAAATTAGTTATATTTCTTAGCTATAAATAAGCTACTCTGTTAACTATAAACTAGCTAAAATATCGTTAATTTTTGCTTAACCGTCGACAAGCGATATTCCTTAACTATAAATTAACTAATTTTTATAGTTAACAATTGCTTAAGCTTTAAAAGTATTGATTTTTCTTTAGAAATTAGTCTAGGCGTGGAAACGCACACAGCATGGTCCAAGTGTTCGGGGTGGTTAATGTGAAGCCTAGGTGCCCTAGTGGAAATATCATTTGTTCAAAACTGTTTAAAATTGTTCAAAAGTACGTATTTTTGGACGTTTTAAACACTTTTGAACAGTTTTAAATGGTTTTAAACAGTTTTGAACAATTGAAATTCTTAATTATTAATACTATTAATACTATTTTAAAACAAAAGTTCAAAACTGTTTAAAACTATTCAAAATTTTTCAAAACCGTTTAAAACTGTTTAAAACCGTTCATAACTGTTCAAAACTGTTTTAAACTGTTCCAAACAAATTCTTATTGATTAATACTATTTTCACACAAAAAATCAAAACTGTTCAAAACTGTTTAAAACTGTTCAAAGCTGTTTAAATCTGTTCAAAACTGTTATAAACGTCCAAAAATACGTACTTTTGAACAATTTTAAACAGATTTAAACAGTTATGAATAGTTTTAAACAGTTTTGAACAAATAATATTTCCACTAGGGTGGTGCGCTCCATAAGCTTTTCTGTCTAGGTGTCGGAATGCATCGAATGCGTGGCCTAGGTGTTCGAGATGGCCGATGCATGATAGGATCTAGATAGTGTGCTCCGTAGGTTTTTTGCATATACGAGTAGATATTGGACATCATCGAGTGCGTGGTCTAGGTGTTCAGGGTGTCCGATGACGACGGAGTCTAGGTGGTGCGCTTCGTAGATTTTTGCGTGTAGGTGCCGAAATCCATTCAATGTGTGGTCTAGGTCTTTGAGGTGGCCGATGATGGAATCTGGATGGTGCGTTTCGTAGTTTTTGGCCTCTATAGGTGTCGAACCGCATCCATTGCTTGATCTAGGTGTTTGAGGTAACCGATGACGGAGTCTAGGTGGTTCACACCGTAGGTTTTTGCCTTTAGGTGTTGAAACTCATCGAATGCGTGGTCTAGGTGGTCAAGGTGGCCGATGACGGAGTCTAGGTTGTGCGCCCCGTAGTTTTTTGCGTCTAAGTGTCGGAATGCATTCAACGGGTGATCTAGGTGGTCGAGGCAGTCGATGACGGTGTCTAGGTGATGTGCACAATAGTTTTCATTATCCACCCCGTTTTCGATGCGTTCCAACACTTAGAAACAAAATACTACGGAGCGCACTACCTAAACACCGTTATCGGCCACCCTGAACACCTGGACCACGTATCAGATGCGCCCTGAGATCTTAACGCAAAAAACTACGGAGCGTACCACCATCGGCCACTTCAAAAACCTAAACCACGCATATGTTCGACGAGGTCCAACACCTAGAGGCAAAAAACTACGGAGCGCACCTCCATAAGCTTCATCATCGGCCACCGCGTACACCTACTCCACGCATTTCATACGTTCTGACATATAGACGCAAACTTTTACATAAGTATAGGTATACTATTTTGCTCTTAACCATGAAATAAACTGAAAGCTAGGGAATTTCTGATTAATATTTTGCTTCCTCATAGAGGACGCTTTGTAACGGCGTTTTCGTATTAACGCGTGCATGCGTGCGTGCACAAATCCGATAAATCGACCGATTTTTATCGGACAAAGCCTATTCTCATCGTCTCACGAAAAAAAAATCGTATACTGATTTGAGTTTTGATCAATTTTTTTTTGTTTTTGTTAATGGGAACGGG
Source organism: Torymus aiolomorphi (assembly GCA_036365515.1). Taxonomy (NCBI): domain Eukaryota; kingdom Metazoa; phylum Arthropoda; class Insecta; order Hymenoptera; family Torymidae; genus Torymus; species Torymus aiolomorphi. The sequence goes on from CM070877.1 coordinate 149,452,857, forward strand.
TTGAGCAGAGTACAAAGCGTGGCAATTAACTGATATAAAAAGAAAGCTTTATTCAGAGACGTGTGTAAAAGTACAGCGAGCGATGTGCTCGGATCGCGCTCCCGACAGAGAATGACGGTTGATAAGTATCAACCGATTCAAGTTGGATTCAAGTGAATCGAAGTAGACCGCGGCATAAGCACCACCAGGCGGCGATAGTCTGAGGTCGGATCGCGTAGACTATGTGTATGGGGCTGCCTTGACATTTCCCCTCGAGACGACCGATGGGAAAGAAGAGGGTATCTCCGTGATCCCCATGAATAATCTGATGCATCTTTCGTGTTTTGTCCTCGTAAGAGCCTTGATCAGAAAATCTGCCGGCATCTCCTCCGAAGCTATGTGACTCAGCTGTACTCGACCGGATTCTATGACCTCACGGATGTAGTGATGCCTCAGGTCTATGTGTTTGGTCCTACCGTGGAAGATCGGATTTACGGCCAATTTTTGCGCCCCGACGTTGTCGTTGCATATCGTCGTCGCCTTGACGTTGTCCTCTCCGAGCTCCGATAGGATTCGTTGTAGGTAGATGGTCTCCTTTGCGGAGTCACTCAGAGCTATGTACTCGGGTTCGGTGGTGGATAAGGCTACGGTGGGTTACTTTCTCGAGTCCCAAGTAACAGGCCCACCACTCAAAATGAAGGCATATCCGGTGTACGAGCGTCTATCGTCCAAAGATGCTCCCCAGTCCGCGTCGACGTAACCTACTAACGGATCACTTTTCTTCTTGTGGAATATTCCAAGCCCGGAGGTGTGGTTCCCAGTGGGTGACGTTGAAGCAGTCGTTCTACTGACTGAGTAAATTCGCAGCGTGCGATATATCCGGGCGAGTCGCCACAGAGAGTTACAGTAGACTGCCCACTAGCTCTCGGTAGGGCGGTTTTTCTCCATCTGATTGCGACCAAGGTTCGCCTTTGATTAATTTTACTCCAACGTCCAGTGGAGTGAATACCGTATTACAGTCTTGCATTCGGAATCGTTGCAGAAGCTCCTCGATATACACCCTATTAAAAATAATCACGTGAGTATTCACGTGAGTACTCACGTGAGAAGTAAAAAAAATGGTTTAAAAAAAATTAGTAATCAATGTTTTTTTACTAAACTATTACATAAATATTTTAACTTTAATTTTTGCATATACCTTTCAATCCTTAAATAGTATAGGAAGATATCAAAAGCGAGACAAGCCTCGTAATTACAACTCTTTTAAAAGAGTCGCGGTATTGACTAAGTCTTATGGCTTTATGTATTCTCGCCGGTGTTCATTTGCCTATGGAAATCGAGAAAGGGGTTGCCGCCTGGCGGTTAAAAGAGTTACTAGACGTGGAGTTCAGACGGGTCCTATCAGTTCCGCCGGTGACCGCCAGGTGGCAACCCCTTTCTCGATTTCCATAGGCAAATGAACACCGGCGAGAATACATAAAGCCATAAGACTTAGTCAATATCGCGACTCTTTTAAAAGAGTTGCAATTACGAGGCTTGCCTCGCTTTTGATATCTCCCTATACTATTTAAGGATTGAAAGGTATACGCAAAAATTAAAGTTAAAATATTTATGTAATAGTTCAGTAAAAAAAACATTGATTACTAATTTTTTTTAAACTATTTTTTTCACTTCTCACGTGAGTACTCACGTGAGTACTCACATGAGAATATGGTCGAAAACCTCACGTGAGAGCTCGCGTGAGAACTCACGTGAGCTCTCACGTGAGTAGTCACGTGAGTACTCACGTGAGTACTCACGTGATTATTTTTAATAGGGCATTTTTTGGCTTATGTGTATACCAGCGCGCCGGTCCTTGAAAAATCCATCCCTAGACCGCGCTTGAGAAAACCGAGGTCCTTGAGTTCGAAAAATTTTCCGAGTTGATTTCCAAAGCGGGCGATTTCATCAGCGTTCTCGTACATGATGAAAATGTCATCAACATAGATCACGACGATCATAGTCAGCTCATTTCTACGCGCTTTGTATACGCAGGGATCTCCCTTCGATGGCACGACCCCCAGGGCTCGCAGGTCCTCATCGAGACGCTTGTACCAGGTGCGGCCAGCTTGCTTTAATCCGTAAAGCGCTTTCTTCATGCGACACACTTTATCGCCTTTCCTCAGATCGCTTAGCATCTCCTTGGCTTTCTTCATTAAAGTCTTGCTTGAGTTCGCCTCGTGGACTATGTGTTCTAACACCTCGACTGTCCACTTGGGCACCTCCATGTACACTTCTTCTTGCAGAGTACCGTTAAGATATGCCGTCGTGACGTCATATTGTCGGATGAGCATTCCTCCTGAGGCGGCAAGTGCGACGGTCAAGCGTATCAAGCTCAATCGAGCCACAGGGGCATAAGTCTCGTGGAAATCCTTCCCGTAGATTTGCGTGTAGTCCTTGGCCACGACCCTAACTTTTCGTTTTTCCAAGGTCCCGTTGGCTCCGTATTTGTTGCGTAAGACAAACCGGCTACCGATCACTTCATTTGATTTTGGCCGGTCGACCAAAGTCCACGTGTCATTCTTAATTATCGACTGCACCTCATCAGCCATAGCAGCTATCCATTGACCGGACTCAGGACTGCCCATGGCACGAGTAACCAAAACCTCGCTCAATAGCGCAGAGTCGTCGATGGCTTGGGTCGCTTGATCCCCGGGCCGAGAGCTCGTGCAGTTCACGGGAGTGAAGCCTCGAAATTCTTCTTCGTCAGAGTCCACTGCCCCCTCATTAGCTTTTTCGAAGTTGACGTCGTCTGTAGCTTTCTCTTGCGTCTTCTTCGAGCTTCGACCCCTACGACATTCCGACGCATACTTCGGCAGCTGCTTCCTGGAGCCCTTGGGTCTCCCTCGTCCTCTTCTGGCCGCGGGTGCCGCGTCCTGTCCATCCTGAACCTCGATTTTCGACCTCGGATTTCGAGGTCTTTTCTGGGTAGTTCTTCTTCGGCGTGGTCTCCATCATTGCGGGGGTCTTGCTCACCATCGCGAGCCTCAGGCATCGGCTCTTGAGGTCGATCGGCATCCTCTTTACAACATGGGGTGTCACTCTTAACCAGCTGTGGAGCAAAATCATCGAATTTATCATCTGTTGCGTGAAAGCCCCGAAGAAATTTTACGTCGCGTGATATTGAGAGTGATAAGAGAGAATAATATCTGAATATTATAAAAATATTCTTAAAATTTTTTTATTACACTTATTTATAAAATAATATAACAATATCCCTAATAAATATTTATTAGAATCATAATAGATGCTAACCTGTTCAATTTATTTTTTTATATATATTTTTGTATAATATTTAAAACTTTTTAATTACCCATGAAAAAATCTATACGTAACTGCAAATAGTACAAAATGCTTCTTCAATTCGTCAAATTCAAAACTGGCGCGTACTTAATTGTCCTCGCATATTATATTAGGGAGCATGTACATAAGCGCTGTGCTATGCAATGCTGTGCGATGCCGTATGATGCCGTTCGATGCCGTTCGATGCCGTTCGATGCCGCGCGGTGCCGCACGGATTAGTGCTGCATCCGATCCGTTGTCTAAATGGTTCAAAATAAATTGTAAGTTGTATCTCTGCATTATTTATTTAACTATTTAATTTAAATCATGCAGAGATACAACTTACAATTTATTTTGAACCATGTAGACAACGGATCGGACGAAGCACTAATCGTGCGGCACCGCGCGGCATCGAACGGCATCGTACGGCATCGCACGGCATCGCACAGCACAGCGCTTCTGTACATGCTCCCTTAGGGAGAGTGTACATAAGTGCTGTGCGGTGCTGTTCTGTGCGATGCTGCATGATGCCCGTATTGTTGTGCGTTGGCTACTTATGGAACTACTTTTCTGATTGGTCAGTATGTAAATATCAACCAATCAGCAGCGTAGTAAGTAGCCAATGCACCAACAGCACGGACATCGCACAACACAGGGGTCTTTCTACATATGTGTGTTCTGTGTGTTCCCGACAAAGACAGATATATCTGTTCCGTTTATGTAAGACAGAGACAGACATAGAGAGAAGCTGTCTAGAACAGACAGAACACACATATGTAGAAAGGGCCCCGCATGACAGCACCGCATAGCACAGTACAGCGCTTATGTACACTCTCCCTTAGGGTGTGTCCATAGGGGAGAATGTACATAAGCGCCGCGCTGCGCTGCGCCGGGGCCTTTCTACATATGTGTGTTCTGTGTGTTCTGTGTGTTCCCGACAAAGAAGATAGATCTGTTCCGTTTATGTAAGACAGAGACAGACATAGAGAGAAGTTGTCTAGAACAGACAGAACACACATATGTAGAAAGGGCCCCGTCTTACGCCGCGCTGCGCGGTTCTCTGGGCCCTTTCTACATATGTGTTCTGTCTGTTCTAGACAACTTCTCTCTATGTCTGTCTCTGTCTTACATAAACGGAACAGATCTATCTGTCTTTGTCGGGAACACACAGAACACACAGAACACACATATGTAGAAAGGGCCCTGCTTGTGCTGGTCCATAGTTCCGTTTCTATATTCCATTGCCAATGGTACAATTCTATAGATCTATGTCATACATCTATCATTTTCATGGTCATGATCATGATTGGAGCCACAATAAAAAAAATTAGAAAAATGTATAATTTCATTAAAGTTATTGAAGTTGTTAAAAAAATTAAGAAAAAAGAAACAACAATCTTGCAGAAGGTGGTGGGTTCGACCACATTTAGCAATACCTCAAAGAAATATTCATAGTGCTTATAGCACTTTATTTAAATATTTTGCATTAAAGGATCATGAAGAGTTTTATAGATTTATTAACATGAGTTTTAATCAATTTCATCATTTATTTGAACTGGTTAAAGGACATCTCATTATCGCCTAATTCCATCTTATTCATCAATAGCTTCATTTTCCAATGTTCTAATCAATTTTATAATTCATAGTATATCATATCAATTGGGTCTTGTGTTTTCTTTCTCGGCTTAAAATACTTTTGTTCTTAAACTGTCCGTCATATAAACTATCCCTTCATTTATTTAACTTTTCATTTTGGAGCATATACACATCGTCCGTGATTTATAAATATCATAGACACGCAACTGCTCATTTTTTTGTAAGAATATACGAATGGAACAGAACGGCAGAGCTAAGCTTCAGCGCAGCGGCAGCACGGCGCAGGGGCCTTTCTACATATGTGTACTCTGTATGTTCTGTGTGTTCCCGACAAAGACAGATAGATCTGTTCCGTTTATGTAAGACAGAGACAGACATAGAGAGAAGTTGCCTAGAACAGACAGAACACACATATGTAGAAAGGGCCCAGCACGGCGCGGCGCAGCGCAGCGCGGCGCTTAGGGAGAAAATACAATAGGTGCCGTGCTCTGCTCCGTGCCCTGCTCCGTGCTCTGCGTCGTCTGCGCCGTGGTATAAGCATTCAGCTGATTGGTTAATTCTATTAGGATCATAGAGCATATGTATATATCTAATGTCGGGATGGGTGAAATCAACCAATCAGCTGAATGCTTATACCACGGCGCAGATGGCGCAGAGCACGGAGCAGGGCACGGAGCAGAGCACGGCGCCTATTGTATTTCCTCCCTTATGTACATTCTCCCGAATAGGACGGAAACTGCTCGTGCAAATCTATGCTTTAGTCATTTCTAGTGAAAATTTAGGGATATCTAGTTATTTTGAACCTTAATTACCAGATATCCCTAAATTTTCACTAGAAATTACTAAAGCTTATATTTGCGCAAGCAGTTTCCGTCCTATTCTGGACACACCCTTATATGAGGCATATATCATAGAGATATATAAGCATGCATGTCGTCTGCTATTTATGTTGAACTCTAAAACTCTAATATTAAAATCTCAATTAAAATTCTTATTTTTGTATTAAATTTTTAACGATATTTTGCTTCTAGTATTTACATAGTGGAAAATATTTAAGAATTTCTTTTAAGGACGCTCTTGCACGACTATACAGTTTGTGCGCTCAGCGAGAGCACAAACTATACCATGCACGTCGTTCTGTCAGAGAATATAGAATATATTATCTTTACGCATAGAAGGTCGGATCGGGGGGTTTCGGTGAAGCCGAGTTAAGCGTTAGTGGCCCCGCGAGGATTCTCCCGGTGAAACGGAATCATTTGATTAACTTCAGAGCGAACCAGAACGGAATCATTTGACTAAGTTCAGAGCGCTGCTCCGGCAGACCGCGGCGAAGAGAGCAGATACTATAGCAAAGAATCAAGTGTTCTGTTGAATTTTCCTTTTTACAAGAGTAAATTTGTGGAAATTATGATGTTAACATACAAGAACATATTTTAGCAGCGATGAAGAGAATTCAGATATGTATTATATACTTATTATATTCTAATAATTTTTTAGTTTTTGCCTTAGCGGAAATATTTTTGTTCTATAAAGTTTTAAAAACTATTGGTAAGAGTTTACTATAAACTGTTAATTACCAATTATTAATTCATTTTAAATGTCATTAAAAATTATTTGAAAGTGTTTCAAACTCGTATAAACTATTTGAAACTGCGTTCAAAATCCTATATTTCGTAACATTTATAAACAGTTACAAATAGTTTTAAGTAATTGTTGACAATTATTGACTGTTATTGACATTAATAATTTAGTACAAGGTGAATAAAAATTATTCGAATAGATACTTTGTGAGTTTTATTTTTCATTTCAGAAAAACGTGTACATTGCAATGCCAGCCATAGGACTAAATTTTGGAGCTGAGAACTGATTGAAAATGATTAATGGCAATCATATCTGGACTGGTGCGAATAACTTTGATCAAGATAAAAGTTATTATGTTTAAGGGAGGTGAATAATTATGTGTTATCGGGTTCATAAACTTTATGGAACTTTATGTAAAAGCTTTTGAATAGAAGAAAATATTGATGAGTGACCCGTGAGCATAAATAAACAATATAATTTATGATGCTGATTTGACATATTGGTCTGAGCTTTGGTTTGACATCTTCAACGACATTAGTTGATATCAGTGCTGGGCTATTGTCCACATTTACTGAAGCACCCGTTAAAAGATTGTGTTAAATGAATATTGATATACTGAAAAAAGAGAAAATGATGTGTTATTGTGAAAAATGTAGTGAATAAAAGTGTTCAGTTAATCTAATTTATGATTTTGTCAAGGTGGGAGACGTCAAAATGTTTCAGAGGAGATCTTTGTAAATATTTTTCTACACAAACTTTAAAAATTCTCAGTGATTCTTAGTTCCTAAACTGGTTGTGATTCTTAATTTTACTAGATTATGTGTGACAATTATGGGTTATTAATTTAAGTTGATTCAATCAATAATAATTTCATATGTACTCTATAGTGTTTGCAACTGAATAATTTTTTCACGAATTGTGGATTTAGAATGATGTTTTACAAATGGCTATAATATCTGGGCTGTTGCGAATAACTTTGATCAAGATAAAAGTTATTATGTTTAAGGGAGGTGAATAATTATGTGTTATGAGGTTCATATACTTTATAATAAGCTTTTGCATAACAGAAAATATTGGTGAGTGACACGTGAGCATAAATATACAATATAATTTATGACGCTCATTTGAAATATTGGTCTGAGACTTGGTTTAAAAAGAATTTGTCATCTTCAACAAAATTAGTTGATATCAGTGCGCTGTGCTATTGGACATATTTACTCAAGCACCAGTTAAAAGAATATGTTAAATGAATATTGAAATATTTTAAAAAGCGAAAATGATGTGTTATTGTGAAAATTTTAGTGAATAAAAGTGCTCAGTTAATCTAATTTATAATTTTATCAGAGTGGGAGACGTCAAAATGTTTCAGATGAGTTCTTAGTAAATATTTTTCTACATAAGATTTAGATAATAATTTGAAAAAGTTATATCCATTCAAGAATGTCAAGAAAGCTTTAATAATTCTCAGTGATTCTTAGTTCATAAACTGGTTGTGTTTCTTAATTTTACTAGATTATTTGTGACAATTATGGGTTATTAATTTAAGTTGTTTCAATCCATAATAATTTTAAAAGTTCTCTATAGTGTTCACAACTGAATGATTTTCTCAAGAATTGAGGATTTAAAGTGATGTTTTATGTACATAAATGGCAATCATATCTGGACTCTTGGGAATAACTTTGACCAAGATAAAAGTTATCATGTTTAACGGAAGTGAATAATTATGTGTTATGAGGTTCATATACTTTATAATAACCTTTTGCACACAAGAAAATATTAGTGAGTATAGTGACACGCAAGCTTAAATATTATGAGGTACATAAACTTTATAATAAGCTTTTGCATAGAAGAAAATATTGGTGAGTGACACGTGAGCATAAATATACAATATAATTTATCACGCTGATTTGAAATATTGGTCTGAGACTTAAATTGGTTTAAAAAGAATTTGTCATCTTCAACAAAATTAGTTGATATCAGTGCGCTGTGCCATTGTACATATTTACTCAAGCACCAGTTAAAAGAATATGTTAAATGAATATTGAAATATTTTAAAAAGCGAAAATGATGTGTTATTGTGAAAATTTTAGTGAATAAAAGTGCTCAGTTAATCTAATTTATAATTTTATCACAGTGGGAGACGTCAAAATGTTTCAGAGGAGTTCTTAGTAAATATTTTTCTACACAAGATTCAGATAATAATTTCAAAAAGTGATATCAATTCAAGAATGTCAAGAAAGCTTTAATACAAATGATAATCATATCTGGACTGGTGCGAATAACTTTGATTAAGATAAAAGTTATTATTAAATATTTTCGATTTAAATTGGTTCCTAGATTGGAGAAATATTAGAAATTTGGAGCAAGGGATTTCTCAATTGAAAATGACCAAAGCTGAGCTTTTTGTCAAAAATAGCTAAATATGAGGCAATTGGAATTGGTGGCTTGGGCTTAAACGAGAAATAAATCGATTACAACACTCAAAAGCTCTGTTAGCATCTAAAGAAGGTCACTTAAGGTCTCAAGTAGAATCAGTTTAAATGTTTAAATAAAATTGGAAGGTATGAAACAACGTCATGAAGAACGAAAAAAGACACTTGCAGATACAAATAACTCGCATGACAGAATATCTAGATTTATAAATAGGCTACAGAAAAAGATGCAACTTGTGACAAGAGAAAGCAACACGTACAGGCAACAACTAGATACATATGACATAGAAATATCTGGATACCAAAATAATAGTTAAGAACGAAAGCAAGTTAGTAAAGAAAAGCAAGAAAGTTAACTAACGAGAATGGTAAGAATTCTGAATAAATGGTTGACGTGAATGAAGCTCCTTAATATAATACAAAATAAGGAACATTAAAATTTCATTTACTATTTTGATCATGGCACTTGTAAATTAAATATTAATAATTTTAAGTATAAATAAATTTCTACAAAAAGTTGCATAAATTTTTTCCTTTTTCTAATTTTAATTTTTCTATTCTTACATAGTCTCTTAAAAAGTTGTGGAATCCACAAGTATTCTACGAAAGTCATAACTTATAGACAAGTGTATATTATCATTCCTTGCCAATTCTTTAATTTATTAATAAGAATTAAAAGTTCACGCAAAACCTACGTGTTTGGAAAATAAATTATTGTTATTATCTCTCTTAACAACTGCAAAGTTTCTTTTCGAAAAACAATAATTACATAAAACATATTTAAATAAGAAAAAATGAAAAGTTTATGGAAAACTTATATGCTACCCAAAATAAATTATTTTTATTATCTCTCTAAACCACCGTTAAGTCGCTTTGTAAAAAAAATTCAGCACCCCGTCCCCTCCTTTTCTCTCATCTTTTCTTACTTAACAACTGTATAACGACACCACGAAAAACTTTCAGAAGAGCCTAAATATTTTTTTGAAACAGCCAACAAGACATTCTGTACAAGAATAATATACTAACAAACTTTATTTGGAAATTAGAACTACAGAATGTTTGAAAAATGTTTTTCTAAAAAGAAAGCATTAACATTTTTTTCTCGAAAATAATTTTTGATATATTCATTTATCTAAATTAAAGTAGAAATAATAAAACTTTCTGCGAAAGTATAAAATAAGGCACGTATAAGGTTTTCCTGGAATCTATAAAAATAAAAAGAAATATATTTTCATATGACTTTACAAATTAATAGTATTGAAAATTTATTATCGTACATAAAATACAGGTTTGATTATATTATTTCAAGAAACGTTACTAATGTAATCATTGTATCGAGCTCCTTATAGAAACATTCAAATTTAAAACTTTTATTGTGACTAACAATACTTCTATTTAATAATAATATTAAAAATGTACTATATAATAAACTCTCATAACATTATACAAATGTTTAAACTAAGGCAAGTATTAGCCTCTCTCTCTCTCTCTCTCTCTCCCCCTCTCTCAACCAACATTCGTCAAACTGAATACCAAAAACTTTAATAAGAGCTTAAATATTTTTTTTTAAACAATCAACACGTTTTTAAGAAGAAGAAATTTTTTAAGTAAGTTTTAACAACACAATTTTTAAGCAGTCCTTTATTTCTTCGAATCTTATCAAGTCAATAAGCACACTTGGCAAATGGTGATAATTTTTTCATAACTCTTCAAATAATAATATTGTTAATATAAAACTTTCTATGAAAGTATAAAATGAGGCAAGTATAGTATATTATCCTACGCCTAAATCGATTTTTCTGCTATAGCCGTTTCCGAGAAACGTGCTATCTGCTAGCTTATAAAATTAAGCTAGCAGACCGCTTTCGGGTAACTTTGCGAGTATTCGATTTGGCGATTATGGAAAAAGGACATATTTTTGTGCTTATTTTCTGCTGTCAGATAGCCGAAGCTAAAAATCACAAAATCATTTGGGAGTCCCAGTACGAGACATATAAGGGAGTTACGTAGACGTCGAATAATTAGGAAAGATAATTATTAAAATAATTCTTAATCGCAAGTAGCAGGGAAAAGCAAGGTCCCCGCGTATAAGGGAGTTACGTAGATGAGTCAAATTAGGCTACAAAATTATTTAAATAATTATTAATTCTAAGTAGCGGGGGGGGGGCGTACGTGTGCCCAATTAGTCAAGAAAATTATTTAAATGATCCTAAAATCCAAATAGCCGGGGGAAGCGAGGTCCACGCGTATAATGAAGTTAGGTAGACGTGCAAAATTAGGCAAGATTATTATTTAAATAATTCTTAATCGCAAGTAGCCTGGGGGAACAAGGTCCTCGGGTACAAGGGAGTTACGTACTCGTGCAAAACTAGGCACAATCATTATTGAAATTATTCTAATACACAAGTAACCGGGGAAGCAAAGGCACCGCGCAGAGCAAAGTTACGTAGATGGACCAAATTAGGCAAGGTCATAATTTAAATAATTCTCAAACCCAATTAACCGGGGAAGCAAGGTTTACGCATATAAGGAAGTTACCTAGACGTGCTAAATTAGAGAAGACAATTATTTAAATAGTTTTGAAACCCAAGTTGATGGGGAAAGCAAGGTCCACGCTTATAAGAAAGTTACGTAGACATGCATAATTAGGAAAGACAATTATTTAAATATGTTGAATGTATAACGCCATCCATTTTTATATTAAATAGTTGAGGACGATCTTTGGAGGCAAAATGAAATGATCTTATTTCTTTATGGCAACGTTTCGTTGGCTTATAGTACGCCAACCTCATTGAGTCGAGAATAACATCTGATCGACGTATGATATATACGTTTATAATTTCGACCTGATGAGGTTGGCGTACTAAGCCAACGGAACGTTGCCATAAAGAAATAAGATTATTTCATTTTGCCTCCAAAGATCGTCCTCAACTATTTAAATTATTTAAATAGCTCTAAGACCTAAGTAGTCGGGGGAGGCGAAGTCCACACGTACAAGGGAGTTACGTAGATGTGCCATATTTGACAAGACAATTATTTAAATAATTCCAAAATCCAAGTAGAGGGGAAAGCAAGGTCCGCGCGTATAAGGAAGTTACGTAGACGTGCAAAACTAAGCAACATCATTATTGAAATTATTCTAATACACAAGTAACCGGAAGCAAAGGCACCGCGCAGAGCAAAGTTACGTAGATGGACCAAATTAGGCAAGGTCATAATTTAAATAATTCTAAAACCCAAGTAGCTGGGAAAGCTAGGTCCACGCGTATAAGGAAGTTACCTATACGAGCTAAATTAGGGAAAACAATTATTTAAACAGTTCCAAAACCCGAGTTGCGGGGAGAGCAAGGTCCACGCGTATAAGGAAGTTACCTAGACTTGTAAAATTAGGCAAGATCATTACTTAAATAATTCTAAAACTCAAGAAACCAGGGGAAGCGAGGTCGTCCCGTATAAGGAAGTTACCTAGACGTACTAAATTAGCGAAGACAATTATTTAAATAGTTCCAAAGCCAAGTTTCGGGGAAAACAAGGTCCACGCGTTTAAGGGAGTTACGTAGATGTGCATAATTAGGAAAGATTATTATTTAAATAATTCTTAATCGCAAGTAGCCTGGTGAAACAAGGTCCTCACGTATAAGGGTGTTACGTAGCGTGCAAACATAGGCAACATCATTAATGAAATTATGCTAATGCACAAGTAACCGGGGTAGCAAAGGCAACGCGCACAGCGGAGTTACGTGGACGTACTAAATTAGGCAAGGTCATAATTTAAATAATTCTAAAACCCAAGTAGCCGGGAAAGCAAGGCCCACGCGTATAAGGAAGTTACCTAGACGTGTAAAATTAGGCAAGCTCATTACTTATATAATTCTAAAACTCATGAAACCGGGGGAAGCGAGGTCATCCCGTATAAGGAAGTTACCTAGACGTGCTAAATTAGCGAAAACAATTATTTAAATAGTTCCAAAGCCAAGTTTCGGGGAAAACAAGGTCCACGCGTATAAGGGAGTTACGTAGATGTGCGTAATTAGGCAAGATTATTATTTAAATAATTCTTAATCGCAAGTAGCCTGGTGAAAGAAGGTCCTCACGTATAAGGGTGTTACGTAGACGTGCAAAACTAAGCAACATCATTATTGAAATTATTCTAAAACACAAGTAACCGGGGATGCAAAGGCAACGCGCACAGCGGAGTTACATAGACGTACTAAATTAGGCAAGGTCATAATTTAGATAATTCAAAAACCCAAGTAGCCGGGAAAGCAAGGCCCACGCGTATAAGGAAGTTACCTAGACGTGTAAAATTAGGCAAGCTCATTACTTATATAATTCTAAAACTCATGAAACCGGGGGAAGCGAGGTCATCCCGTATAAGGAAGTTACCTAGACGTGCTAAATTAGCGAAAACAATTATTTAAATAGTTCCAAAGCCAAGTTTCGGGGAAAACAAGGTCCACGCGTATAAGGGAGTTACGTAGATGTGCGTAATTAGGCAAGATTATTATTTAAATAATTCTTAATCGCAAGTAGCCTGGTGAAAGAAGGTCCTCACGTATAAGGGTGTTACGTAGACGTGCAAAACTAAGCAACATCATTATTGAAATTATTCTAAAACACAAGTAACCGGGGATGCAAAGGCAACGCGCACAGCGGAGTTACATAGACGTACTAAATTAGGCAAGGTCATAATTTAGATAATTCAAAAACCCAAGTAGCCGAGAAAGCAAGGCCCAAGCGTATAAGGAAGTTACCTAGACGAGCTAAATTAGGGAAGACAATTATTTAAACAGTTCCAGAACCCAAGTTGGCGGGGAAAGCAAGGTCCGCGCATATAAGGGAGTTACGCAGACGTGCATAATTATAGGCAAAATAATTATTTAAATTATTCTAAAATCCAAGTTGCCGGGAGAGCAAGGTCCAAGCGTATAAGGAAGTTACCTAGACTTGTAAAATTAGGCAATATCATTACTTAAATAATACTAAAACTGAAGAAACCGAGGGAAGCGAGGTCGTCCCGTATAAGGAAGCTTCCTAGACGTGCTAAATTAGCGAAGACAATTATTTAAATAGTTCCAAAGCCAAGTTTCGGGGAAAACAAGTTCCACGCGTATAAGGGAGTTACGTAGATGTGCATAATTAGGCAAGATTATTATTTAAATAATTATTAATCGCAAGTAGCCTGGTGAAACAAGGTCCTCACGTATAAGGGTGTTACGTAGACGTGTAAAACTAGGCAACATCATTATTGAAATTATTCTAAAACACAAGTAACCGGGGAGGCAAAGGCAACGCGCACAGCGGAGTTACGTAGACGTACTAAATTAGGCAAGGTCATAATTTAAATAATTGTAAAACCCATGTAGCCGGGAAAGCAAGGCCCACGCGTATAAGGTAGTTACCAAGACACGCTAAATTAGGGAATGCAATTATTTAAATAGTTCCAAAACCCAAGTTGGCGGGGAAAACAAGGTCCACGCATATAAGGGAGTTACGTGGACGTGTATAATTAGGCAAGACCATTATTTAAATAATTCTAAAGCCTAAGTAGCCAAGGGAAGCCAGGTAGGTACTTGCGTATAAAGAAGTTAGGTGGACATATTCAATTAGGCATGATTATTATTTAAATAATTCTTAGTCGCAAGTAGCAGTGGAAAGCAAGGTCCACGCGTATAAGGAAGTTACGTAGACGTGAATAATGTGGCAAAACAATTATTTAAATAGCTCTACAAAACCCAAATAGCCAGTTGAAGTGAGGTATACTTGCGTATAAGAGAGTACGTATGTGTGTAAAATTAGGCTAGATCATTATTTAAATAGCTCCAAAATCCAAGTTTCCGGGGTAGCAATAGGGCAACGCGTACGGCGTATTTTCGTAGGCGTACTAAATTAGATGAGGTCATTTTTTAAATAATTCTAAAATACAAGTAGCCAGAAAAAAAGGTCCACGCGTATAAGGATATTACCTAAACGTGCTAAACTAGGCAAGGTCATTACTTAAATATTTCTAAAGCTCAAGTAACCGGGAGAAGCGAGATCCTCGTGTATAAGAAAGTTACTTAGACGTGCAAAATTGTCGCAAGATTATTATTTAAATAATGCTTAATCTTAAGCAGCCGGGAGAAGCAAGGCCCACGCGCATAAGGGAGTTACTTAGACGTTCAAAACTAGGGAAGACAATTATTTAAATAGTTCCAACACCCAAGTTGCCGGGAAAGCAAGGCCCACGCATATAAAGGAGTTACGTGGACGTGCATAATTAGGCAATACCGTTATTTAAATAATTCTAAAACCCAAGTAGCCAGTGGAAGCGAGATACTTGCGTATAAAGAAGTTACCTTGACGTGCTGAATTAAGTAACAAAATTATGTAAATAATACTAAAAACATTCTAATGCCCTCCTTTACGTGGACCCGCCGTCCTTCGGCTACTTGGTTTTTAAAATTATCTAAGTAATTATTTTGCCTGATTTTGCATGTCAACATAAGGGGATTTTGTGCGTGGATCTTGTATCCCCCGAAAATTTAGGTTGTAGAATTATTTAAATAATGATTTTGCCTAATTTTGCACGACTATAAATCCCTTATACGCGTGGACCTTGCTCACCTCAGTTAGTTTAGTTTGTTAGACGTAGAAAATTAAGCAAGATCATTATTTAAATAACTCTAACTTTAAATAAAGTGAAGCGACCTTCATTTGTAATGATGGGGAGTCGGAGAGGTGGCTGCGAGAGGCAGTGCCGTTCGTCAATCTCGGTGTCGTGACTCTGGCGAGGATTGTCGTCCCGGAGGAACTCATCAAGAGAGTCAATGTGACGGCACTGGTACCGCCGCCAAGAAGAGAAGCCTCCCAGTTGGTCAAGCTCCTGGGGCGCCAGAACCCGGTGTTGGATACGTCAAAGTGGAGGATTCTCCAGTGCTTGGAGAGGGGCCCGGCTTGCCTCCTTCGCCTGGGGGTTGACGAGGCCCCTTTGGGTGTTCTAGAGGCCAGGGTTGGCAAGGCCTTCCTGGGGACAAGCGAGATCACCTTTAGCTGGTCTTCGAAGAATCCGGTTGGCGAGGACGCGAAAGGGAAGTAGGATGATGTAGGGGTGGATCAGCAATGAAATGGTTGATACGCAAGTGGACAACCTGCAAATTAACTTGCATCACAGTAAAAGCGCCTCAGTGGTATTAACCAGGTGCATGAATGTCAGACACACATGCCCAGCTATTGCGCTGGTGCAAGAACCCTGGCTGGTCAGGAACGAGATAAAGGGACTATCGGTCACGGGGCGTGTCTACGCGAGTGGGGAGCATGTCCGGCAAAGAGCGTGCGTGGTCGTGAAAGGACTGGAGGCGACGCTCATGCAGGAATTCTCAACGAGAGATCTAGCGGTGGTAAGAATTCGTGGGAAGTACGGCGTCAACAGGGGCAAAGAGTTCATCGTAGCATCTGCTTACTGTGCGCATGAGAGAAAATCTCCCCCAGAGGAGGTTAAAAGGTTAACCAGGTACTGTAGGAAGGAAGGACTCGGGCTCATTGTTGAATGTGATGCCAACGCCCACAATGAGGCGTGGGGTAGCACGGACACCAATGAGCGGGGGGAGGAACTCCTGGAGTACTCGATTGAGAAAAACCTCATGGTTTTAAACACAGGTGCGGAACCGACCTTTGTCACGTCTAACAGAAGCGAGGTACTCGATACCACCTTCTGTTTCGGACTGCTGAAGGGATGGGTTCACGACTGGAGAGTCTCTGAGGAGCCCTCCATGTCGGACCATAGGATTATCAGAGCGCCACCTTAAGGGGCATTGTCCCCAACGTGGTCTGGTATAGGGATCCCAAACAAACAGACTGGGATGGCTTTAGAGCCTCAATACGGCGATGCACAGTCGGATTCAGGGGGCGAGATATGGTACACCGAACGAGCTGGAACGCACCGAAGCCTTTATCAGGACGGTGATCACAATCGTGTTCGAGGAAAATTGTCCCATCACTCAAAAAACCACTGGACGCAGCAGGCGGAGTGGAGTAAAGAGTCGGAGGCAAGGCGGAAGGAAGCAGGTAGGCTCTTTAATAGAGCGAGGAAAAAGAACACGATAGAGATTTGGGAAGTCTACAAGCTTAGTCAAAGACTATAAGAGCCTCATTAGAGAGGAAAACCGTGACTCTTGGAGGAAATGGTGCTCAGAGTGTAGCACAATAAGCGACACGGTTAGACTTTTCAATGTCCTAGCGGGGGCTCCAAATGGGAAACTAAGGCTAATAAGGAAGGCTGATGGGAGTTTTACTAGGACACCGGAAGAGAGCCGGCAGTGCTGCTGGAGACCAATATCCCTGACTTCAGGCGGACGGGCGGGGCGGACGAGCCCCCCTCCCTCCCGGAGGGCTGGTAGAAAGGCGGATTGGAGCATAGCAGAGCAGGTAGTCACAGCGCAAAGGGTCAAAGAGGCTATCATGTCCTTTCAGCCATACAAAGCACCATGCCTGCAGGCATGGATAACATCACCCCAGTGCTGCTACAACAGGACCTGGAGGAGATTACGGGACTGCCGACAGGGGTACTGAGGGGCTGCATAGCCCTTGGGTACACATCCAGGCAGTGGCTTAAAACAAAGGTGAATGTCATCCCCAAGCCAGGGAAGAAGAGTTACACGGATGTGAAAGATTACAGGCCCATTAGCCCACGTCATTTCTTTTGAAGACGCGATTGAAAAGCTTGTGGATGGCTATCTTAAAGAAGGTCCTCTGAAGATCTGTCGGCTTCACGAGGAACAACACGCGTATCGCACGGGCAGGTCAGTGGAAACAGCGCTCCTTTCGGTGGTCAACTACGTTGAAGAACAGCTTGAGCTGAAAGGAGTATGCATAGGAGCCTTTCTGAACGTTGAAGGAGCGTTCAATCGGACCTCTAGAGAGGCGATCCGGAAGGATGCGGTAGAACATGGTATCCCTAAGAGCATCATTGACTGGATCATGAGCTCCTTCATGGTGAGTAGGGAATGGTGAGTAGGGAATCCTGGATGGGACACTCGATCGGTGGGCGAGTATCCGAAGGCTGTCCCCAGGTTTTGACCCCCCTACTGTGGAGCCTGGTGGTAGACAGCCTACTACGAGTACTAAACGGGGTGGGAGTCAAGGCGGTAGGATATGTGGACGATATAGCTATCCTAGCGAGGGAAGCTTATGAAGAAGTTCTTAGGGACTTGGTTCAAGGAGCCCTCAAGGCAACGAAGGAGTGGTGCAGTAGCAAAGCATAGCGAATTCATGGGGATAAATCGGTAGCCCTTATCTTCACAAAGCGCTATAAAATTAGAAAGCTGAGGAAGATGAAGGCGGGGAACTTAGAGATTCCTTTCGCGGAGGAAACCAAATATCTGGGAGTTATCCTCGATAGAAAGTTACTCTGGCGCAGGTACCTCGAGGAGAAATGTAGAAAAACAATCTCCACTTTCTGGCAATACAGAGGAGCATTGGGTTCAAGGTGGGGAGTGGATCCGCGGCAAATGCACTGGATCTACTCTGCCATTATTGTACCGAGGTTAACGTTTGCCTCAGTAGTCTGGTGGAGCAGAACACTGCGGAGCACGGATTGCGCGAAGCTGAATCGGGTACAGGCGCTTTTCTTAAGGAGCATAACTGTCACTAGGAGGAGTACGCCCTGTGCCGCTATGAGGACCATACTGAACCTACCGTCTCTGGCACTGCACATCAAGTCTGAGGCAATGAATACGGCATACCGGTTAGGTTGCGTCGGTCTGTGGAAAACGGACAGCAAGAGGCATAAACGGCTGTTCGGGGATTCACTGAGGGAGCTCTGGAAAGAACCGCAGGATATAATACCACCTCAACCGGTAAGGAAGGGGAGATGCAAAATCCACATTCCGGAGAGGGTGAGGTGGGAGGAATGTAGACCCAAACACGGCGAAATTTGGTTCACGGACGGGTCTAGGGCAAAGGAAGGGGTGGGAGCTGGCTTCTGTGGACCTAGGCAGCAGGACAGCTTCTGCTTTAAAATGGAAAGCTACAACACGGTTTTCCAGGCCGAGGTACTCGCAATCAAGTCATACGCGGAGGGACTAACAAGGGCTGGCAAGTCGGGCTAGATTATTTGGATCTGCTCGGACAGCCAGACGGCATTAAGAGCCATCGAGAAGACCGTTACTTGCTCTAAGTTAGTAATGGAAACAAAGACCTCGTTGGATGCACTAGGTATGGTTAACCTTCTCAACTTAACCTGGATTCCGGGTCACTCCGGGTGGAAAGGTAATGAAAGGGCGGATACTCTTGCTAAACAAGGGGGTCGCACTCACGGCCCCATTAGACAGCAAGCTGGCATGTCGGCGCAAGAAGGCCGGAGCAGAATAGCTGCTCACATCATGAGCCTATGCGAAATGAAGTGGCTCGCGACTGAGCGTTGCAGCAAATCCAAGGCCATGTGGGGAGTAACGGGTGACCAATGGGGCCGAGAACTTCTCTCCCTCGGCAGGTGGCAACTCAGAAGGGAAGTAAAACTGATAACAGAGCACTGCGACCTGCGGGGTTTCCACACCCAGGTGCGGGGAAGACTGTGAGGAAACGCCAATCCACGTGACCTCTGAGTGCCCTGCACTGGCGGAATCCAGAAGGAAGTGGTTTGGCAGGGCGGTGTCAATACCAGAAGAGATCAGGGAGCACAGAATTAGGGGGGTCCTTGACTACTGCTCTGCAGTTGGCCTCCCCTAAGGTGGGACCCGAGGTAGGTGAGGAATAGCGTACAATGGCAAGCAAGCTAAGAGCGCTACACCGTTATGGTCCCCGCGAGTTTACAATCTAATCTAATCTAATGAGGGAGTTACGTAGGCGTGCAAAAAATAAGCAATGTCATTATTTAAATAATTCTTAAACCCAAGTTGCCACGGGTAGCGAGGCACTTGCGTATGAGGGAGTACGTAGGCATGGACAATTGGGCAATATCATTATTTAAATTATTCTAAAAATGAAGTAACCGGGGGTGTAAAGACAGTTCGAATAAGGAAGTTACGTAGACGTTCAAAATAAACCAAGATTATTATTTAGATAATTTTTAATCATAAGTTGCCGGGGGAAACGAAGTACACGTGTTTCAGGTAGTAACAGAGACGTGCAAAATTAGGCAAAATCATTATTTAAATAATTCAAATACACAAGTAGCTAGGGAAGGCAACGTCCATGCGTATAAGGGAGTTACGTAGACGTGCAAATTAGGCATGATTATTATTTCAATATTAGAAAACTCCGGTTGCCGATGGGAGGGAGGCCCACACGTATAAGGGAGATACGTAGATATGAAAAATTATGCAAGATCATACTTCAAATAATTTTGAAACCTAACTATCCGTGGGAAGCGAGGTCCACGCGTATAAGGGAGAGATAGGCGTTCAAAATTAGGCAATTATATGATTGAAAAAGTTCTTAAACATATATAAGGGTATTTTGCGCTGCTCTTTCGATTGGCGCTATGATTTTTGGAATATCTCAAAATTTTTGAAAATTATTATTTTCCTATTGGCTCTACGGCCCTAAAACCTTTTCCATTCGATAGAGCGGAAAGAAATAGTCGCGTATAGTGATTGGTGGGATTAAAAAATGGATATTTTGGGTTTTCAAGCGAGTTGAAGTCGATTTGGCCCAAATAAACGATGAAATGTAGAACATTTTTTCAAAATTTCAACGCATTATATCCCAATAAACGAAGAAAAATTTTTTTCTCCAAATTTAGCCAAAATTCATATATAGGGGTATTTTGCGCTGCTCTTTCGATTGGCGCTATGATTTTTGCAATAACTCAAAATTTTTGAAAATTATTATTTTCCTATTGGCTCTACGGTCCTAAAACCTTTTCCATTCGATAGAGCGGAAAAAAATAGTCGCGTATAGTGATTGGTGGGATTAAAAAATGGATATTTTGGGTTTTCAAGCGAGTTGAAGTCGATTTGGCCCAAATAAACGATGAAATGTAGAACATTTTTCAAAATTGCTCATCTCCGCTAGGTCCTTCGACCCCAAAGGATATTCCATCCACTAGAACAGGAAGATATAGTCGGGTAGTGTGACTAGTAGTATTTTGCGCTGCTCTTTCGATTGGCGCTATGATTTTTGCAATAACTCAAAATTTTTGAAAATTATTATTTTCCTATTGGCTCTACGGTCCTAAAACCTTTTCCATTCGATAGAGCGGAAAAAAATAGTCGCGTATAGTGATTGGTGGGATTAAAAAATGAATATTTTTGGTTTTCAAGCGATTTGAATTCGATTTGGCCCAAATAAACGATGAAATGTAGAACATTTTTCAAAATTGCTCATCACCGCTAGGTCCTTCGACCCCAAAGGATACTCCATCCACTAGACCAGGATGATATAGTCGGG
Organism: Torymus aiolomorphi; assembly: GCA_036365515.1. Taxonomy (NCBI): domain Eukaryota; kingdom Metazoa; phylum Arthropoda; class Insecta; order Hymenoptera; family Torymidae; genus Torymus; species Torymus aiolomorphi. Next base: position 149,474,135 of record CM070877.1, read on the forward strand.
TATTGTGACTAGTAGGCTGAGAAAATTGAAATTTGGTATTTTTGAGCGATTTTAACGCATTATATCCCAATAAACGAAGAAAAATTTTTTTCCTCCAAATTTAGCCAAAATTCATATATAGGGGTATTTTGCGCTGCTCTTTCGATTGGCGCTATGATTTTTGCAATAACCCAAAATTTTTTAAAATTATTATTTTCCTATTGGCTCTACGGTCCTAAAACCTTTTCCATTCGATAGAGCGGAAAAAAATAGTCGCGTATAGTGATTGGTGGGATTAAAAAATGAATATTTTTGGTTTTCAAGCGATTTGAATTCGATTTGGCCCAAATAAACGATCAAATGTAGAACATTTTTCAAAATTGCTCATCACCGCTAGGTCCTTCGACCCCAAAGGATACTCCATCCACTAGAGCAGGATGATATAGTCGGGTATTGTGACTAGTAGGCTGAGAAAATTGAAATTTGGTATTTTTGAGCGATTTTAACGCATTACATCCCAATAAACGAAGAAAAATTTTTTTCCACCAAATTTAGCCAAAATTCATATATAGGGGTATTTTGCGCTGCTCTTTCGATTGGCGCTATGATTTTTGCAATATCTCAAAATTGTTGAGATTATTATTTTCCTATTGGCTCTACGGCACTAAAACCTTTTCCATTCGATAGAGCGGAAAAAAATAGTCGCGTATAGTGATTGGTGGGATTAAAAAATGGATATTTTGGGTTTTCAAGCGATTTGAAGTCGATTTGGCCCAAATAAACGATGAAATGTAGAACATTTTTCAAAATTGCTCATCTCCGCTAGGTCCTTCGACCCCAAAGGATACTCCATCCACTAGAGCAGGATGATATAGTCGGGTAGTGTGACTAGTAGGCTGAGAAAATTGAAATTTGGTATTTCTGAGCGATTTTCAACGCATTATATCCCAATAAACGAAGAAAAATTTTTTTCTCCAAATTTAGCCAAAATTCATATATAGGGATATTTTGCGCTGCTCTTTCGATTGGCGCTATGATTTTTGCAATAACTCAAAATTTTTGAAAATTATTATTTTCCTATTGGCTCTACGGTCCTAAAACCTTTTCCATTCGATAGAGCGGAAAAAAATAGTCGCGTATAGTGATTGGTGGGATTAAAAAATGGATATTTTGGGGGGTTTCAAGCGAGTTGAAATCGATTTGGCCCAAATCAACGATCAAATATAGAACATTTTTCAAAGTTGCTCATCTCCGCTAGGTCACTTCGACCCCAAAGGATATTCCATCCACTAGAACAGGAAGATATAGTCAGGTATTATGACTAATAAAACAGAGAAAATTGAAATTTGGTATTTTTGCAGCGCTGATTTTCAACGCATTATATCCACAAAGCTAAACGAAGAAAGTAATTTTTTCTCCACCATTTAGCCAAAATTCATATATAGGAGATGGCGCTTTCTCTTTCGATTGGCGCTATGATTTTACAATAACTCAAAATTTTTGAAAATTAGTATTTTCCTATTGGCTCTACGAGTCCTAAAACCTTTTTCCATTCGATAGAGCGGAAAAAAGTAAGTCGCGTATAGTAGTTGGTGCGATTCAAAAAATGAATATTTTTGGTTTTCAGAAAGCAGTCTGAAATTCGATTTGGCCCAAATAGCAGTGAAATGTAGAACATTTTCAAAATTGCTCATCACCGCTAGATCTTCGACCCCAAAGGATACTCCATCCACTAGAGCAGGATGATATAGTCGGGTATTGTGACTAGTAGGCTGAGAAAATTGAAATTTGGTATTTTTGAGCGATTTTCAACGCATTATATCCCAATAAACGAAGAAAAATTTTTTTCTCCAAATTGAGCCAAAATTCATATATAGGGGTATTTTGCGCTGCTCTTTCGATTGGCGCTATGATTTTTGCAATATCTCAAAATTTTTGAAAATTAATTATTTTTTCCTATTGGCTCTACGGTCCTAAAACCTTTTCCATTCGATAGAGCGGAAAAAAATAGTCGCGTATAGTGATTGGTGGGATTTAAAAATGGATATTTTGGGGTTTCAAGCGATTTGAAGTCGATTTGGCCCAAATAAACGATGAAATGTAGAACATTTTTCAAAATTGCTCATCTCCGCTAGGTCCTTCGACCCCAAAGGATACTCCATCCACTAGAGCAGGATGATATAGTCGGGTATTGTGACTAGTAGGCTGAGAAAATTGAAATTTGGTATTTTTGAGCGATTTTCAACGCATTATATCCCAATAAACGAAGAAAAATTTTTTTCTCCAAATTGAGCCAAAATTCATATATAGGGGTATTTTGCGCTGCTCTTTCGATTGGCGCTATGATTTTTGCAATATCTCAAAATTTTTGAAAATTATTTTTTTCCTATTGGCTCTACGGTCCTAAAACCTTTTCCATTCGATAGAGCGGAAAAAAATAGTCGCGTGCGTATAGTGATTGGTGGGATTTAAAAATGGATATTTTGGGGTTTCAAGCGATTTGAAGTCGATTTGGCCCAAATAAACGATGAAATGTAGAACATTTTTCAAAATTGCTCATCTCCGCTAGGTCCTTCGACCCCAAAGGATACTCCATCCACTAGAGCAGGATGATATAGTCGGGTATTGTGACTAGTAGGCTGAGAAAATTGAAATTTGGTATTTTTGAGCGATTTTCAACGCATTATATCCCAATAAACGAAGAAAAATTTTTTCTCCAAATTGAGCCAAAATTCATATATAGGGGTATTTTGCGCTGCTCTTTCGATTGGCGCTATGATTTTTGCAATATCTCAAAATTTTTGAAAATTATTTTTTCCTATTGGCTCTACGGTCCTAAAACCTTTTCCATTCGATAGAGCGGAAAAAATAGTCGCGTATAGTGATTGGTGGGATTAAAAATGGATATTTTGGGTTTTCAAGCGATTTGAAGTCGATTTCGCCCAAATAACGATGAAATGTAGAACATTTTTCAAAATTGCTCATCTCCGCTAGGTCCTTCGACCCCAAAGGATACTCCATCCACTAGAGCAGGATGATATAGTCGGGTATTGTGACTAGTAGGCTGAGAAAATTGAAATTTGGTATTTTTGAGCGATTTTCAACGCATTATATCCCAATAAACGAAGAAAAATTTTTTTCTCCAAATTGAGCCAAAATTCATATATAGGGGTATTTTGCGCTGCTCTTTCGATTGGCGCTATGATTTTTGCAATATCTCAAAATTTTTGAAAATTATTTTTTCCTATTGGCTCTACGGTCCTAAAACCTTTTCCATTCGATAGAGCGGAAAAAAATAGTCGCGTATAGTGATTGGTGGGATTTAAAAATGGATATTTTGGGGTTTCAAGCGATTTGAAGTCGATTTGGCCCAAATAAACGATGAAATGTAGAACATTTTTCAAAATTGCTCATCTCCGCTAGGTCCTTCGACCCCAAAGGATACTCCATCCACTAGAGCAGGATGATATAGTCGGGTATTGTGACTAGTAGGCTGAGAAAATTGAAATTTGGTATTTTTGAGCGATTTTCAACGCATTATATCCCAATAAACGAAGAAAAATTTTTTCTCCAAATTGAGCCAAAATTCATATATAGGGGTATTTTGCGCTGCTCTTTCGATTGGCGCTATGATTTTTGCAATATCTCAAAATTTTTGAAAATTATTTTTTTCCTATTGGCTCTACGGTCCTAAAACCTTTTCCATTCGATAGAGCGGAAAAAAATAGTCGCGTATAGTGATTGGTGGGATTTAAAAATGGATATTTTGGGGTTTCAAGCGATTTGAAGTCGATTTGGCCCAAATAAACGATGAAATGTAGAACATTTTTCAAAATTGCTCATCTCCGCTAGGTCCTTCGACCCCAAAGGATACTCCATCCACTAGAGCAGGATGATATAGTCGGGTATTGTGACTAGTAGGCTGAGAAAATTGAAATTTGGTATTTTTGAGCGATTTTCAACGCATTATATCCCAATAAACGAAGAAAAATTTTTTTCTCCAAATTGAGCCAAAATTCATATATAGGGGTATTTTGCGCTGCTCTTTCGATTGGCGCTATGATTTTTGCAATATCTCAAAATTTTTGAAAATTATTTTTTCCCTATTGGCTCTACGGTCCTAAAACCTTTTCCATTCGATAGAGCGGAAAAAAATAGTCGCGTATAGTGATTGGTGGGATTTAAAAATGGATATTTTGGGGTTTCAAGCGATTTGAAGTCGATTTGGCCCAAATAAACGATGAAATGTAGAACATTTTTCAAAATTGCTCATCTCCGCTAGGTCCTTCGACCCCAAAGGATACTCCATCCACTAGAGCAGGATGATATAGTCGGGTATTGTGACTAGTAGGCTGAGAAAATTGAAATTTGGTATTTTTGAGCGATTTTCAACGCATTATATCCCAATAAACGAAGAAAAATTTTTTTCTCCAAATTGAGCCAAAATTCATATATAGGGGTATTTTGCGCTGCTCTTTCGATTGGCGCTATGATTTTTGCAATATCTCAAAATTTTTGAAAATTATTTTTTTCCTATTGGCTCTACGGTCCTAAAACCTTTTCCATTCGATAGAGCGGAAAAAAATAGTCGCGTATAGTGATTGGTGGGATTTAAAAATGGATATTTTGGGGTTTCAAGCGATTTGAAGTCGATTTGGCCCAAATAAACGATGAAATGTAGAACATTTTTCAAAATTGCTCATCTCCGCTAGGTCCTTCGACCCCAAAGGATACTCCATCCACTAGAGCAGGATGATATAGTCCGGGTATTGTGACTAGTAGGCTACGAGAAAATTGAAATTTGTAGTATTTTTGAGCGATTTTCAACGCATTATATCCCAATAAACGAAGAAAGGGTACTTTTCTCCAAATTGAGCGAAATTCATATAGAAATTATTTTGCGCGCACCGCTCACTCAATTAGCGCTATGATTTTGCAATATCTCAAAATTTTGAAAGTCTATTTTTTCCTATTGGCTCTACTTTGTCCTGCAAACCTTTTCCATTTCGATTAGGAAAAAAAGAAAAATGGTCGCGTATAGTGATTGGTGGGATTTAAAAATGGATATTTTGGGGTTTCAGCGGGCCAAAGTCGAGTTTAAAATGCTGAAATAAACGATTGAAATGTGGAACATTTTCAAAATTGCTCATCTTCGCTTCAGGTTCTTCGAGGCCAAAGGATACTCCCATCCACTAGAGCAGGATGATATAGTCAGGTATTGTGACTAGTAGGCTGAGAAAATTGAAATTTAGTATTTTTAAGCGCATTTTCTGTGTGCATTATATCCCAATAAACGAAGAAAAATTTTTTCTGCAAATTGAGCCAAAATTCATATATAGGGTATTTTTGCACTGCTCTTTCGATTGGCGCTATGATTTTTGCAATATCTCAAAAATTTTTGAAAATTATTTTTTTCCTATGGGCTCTATACAGTCCTAAGGCCTTTTCCATTCGATGGAAAGCGTCAAAAAGCCGGTAGCGTATAGTGATTGGTGGGATTTAAAAAATGGATATTTTGGGGGTTTCAAGCGGTCCCCGAAGTCGATTTGGCCCAAATAAACGATGAAGTAAGTCATTTTTCAAATTATCATCTTCGCTAGGTCGCTGAGCCCCAAGGATATCCATCCACCAGAGCAGGATGATATAGTCGGGTATTGTGACTAGTAGGCTGAAAATTGAAATTTGTGGTACGAGCGATTTTCAACATTATATCCCAATAAACGGCATTTTTTCTCAAAATTACGTAAAAATTCATATATAGGGGTATTTTGCGCTGCTCTTTCGATTGGCGCTATGATTTTTGCAATATCTCAAAATTTTTGAAAATTATTTTTTTCCTATTGGCTCTACGGTCCTAAAACCTTTTCCATTCGATAGAGCGGAAAAAAATAGTCGCGTATAGTGATTGGTGGGATTTAAAAATGGATATTTTGGGGTTTCAAGCGATTTGAAGTCGATTTGGCCCAAATAAACGATGAAATGTAGAACATTTTTCAAAATTGCTCATCTCCGCTAGGTCCTTCGACCCCAAAGGATACTCCATCCACTAGAGCAGGATGATATAGTCGGGTATTGTGACTAGTAGGCTGAGAAAATTGAAATTTGGTATTTTTGAGCGATTTTCAACGCATTATATCCCAATAAACGAAGAAAAATTTTTTTCTCCAAATTGAGCCAAAATTCATATATAGGGTATTTTGCGCTGCTCTTTCGATTGGCGCTATGATTTTTGCAATATCTCAAAATTTTTGAAAATTATTTTTTCCTATTGGCTCTACGGTCCTAAAACCTTTTCCATTCGATAGAGCGGAAAAAATAGTCGCGTATAGTGATTGGTGGGATTTAAAAATGGATATTTTGGGGTTTCAAGCGATTTGAAGTCGATTTGGCCCAAATAAACGATGAAATGTAGAACATTTTTCAAAATTGCTCATCTCCGCTAGGTCCTTCGACCCCAAAGGATACTCCATCCACTAGAGCAGGATGATATAGTCGGGTATTGTGACTAGTAGGCTGAGAAAATTGAAATTTGGTATTTTTGAGCGATTTTCAACGCATTATATCCCAATAAACGAAGAAAAATTTTTTTCTCCAAATTGAGCCAAAATTCATATATAGGGGTATTTTGCGCTGCTCTTTCGATTGGCGCTATGATTTTTGCAATATCTCAAAATTTTTGAAAATTATTTTTTTCCTATTGGCTCTACGGTCCTAAAACCTTTTCCATTCGATAGAGCGGAAAAAAATAGTCGCGTATAGTGATTGGTGGGATTTAAAAATGGATATTTTGGGGTTTCAAGCGATTTGAAGTCGATTTGGCCCAAATAAACGATGAAATGTAGAACATTTTTCAAAATTGCTCATCTCCGCTAGGTCCTTCGACCCCAAAGGATACTCCATCCACTAGAGCAGGATGATATAGTCGGGTATTGTGACTAGTAGGCTGAGAAAATTGAAATTTGGTATTTTTGAGCGATTTTCAACGCATTATATCCCAATAAACGAAGAAAAATTTTTTCTCCAAATTGAGCCAAAATTCATATATAGGGGTATTTTGCGCTGCTCTTTCGATTGGCGCTATGATTTTTGCAATATCTCAAAATTTTTGAAAATTATTTTTTTCCTATTGGCTCTACGGTCCTAAAACCTTTTCCATTCGATAGAGCGGAAAAAAATAGTCGCGTATAGTGATTGGTGGGATTTAAAAATGGATATTTTGGGGTTTCAAGCGATTTGAAGTCGATTTGGCCCAAATAAACGATGAAATGTAGAACATTTTTCAAAATTGCTCATCTCCGCTAGGTCCTTCGACCCCAAAGGATACTCCATCCACTAGAGCAGGATGATATAGTCGGGTATTGTGACTAGTAGGCTGAGAAAATTGAAATTTGGTATTTTTGAGCGATTTTCAACGCATTATATCCCAATAAACGAAGAAAAATTTTTTTCTCCCAATTGAGCCAAAATTCATATATAGGGGTATTTTGCGCTGCTCTTTCGATTGGCGCTATGATTTTTGCAATATCTCAAAATTTTTGAAAATTATTTTTTTCCTATTGGCTCTACGGTCCTAAAACCTTTTCCATTCGATAGAGCGGAAAAAAATAGTCGCGTATAGTGATTGGTGGGATTTAAAAATGGATATTTTGGGGTTTCAAGCGATTTGAAGTCGATTTGGCCCAAATAAACGATGAAATGTAGAACATTTTTCAAAATTGCTCATCTCCGCTAGGTCCTTCGACCCCAAAGGATACTCCATCCACTAGAGCAGGATGATATAGTCGGGTATTGTGACTAGTAGGCTGAGAAAATTGAAATTTGGTATTTTTGAGCGATTTTCAACGCATTATATCCCAATAAACGAAGAAAAATTTTTTTCTCCAAATTGAGCCAAAATTCATATATAGGGGTATTTTGCGCTGCTCTTTCGATTGGCGCTATGATTTTTGCAATATCTCAAAATTTTTGAAAATTATTTTTTTCCTATTGGCTCTACGGTCCTAAAACCTTTTCCATTCGATAGAGCGGAAAAAAATAGTCGCGTATAGTGATTGGTGGGATTTAAAAATGGATATTTTGGGGTTTCAAGCGATTTGAAGTCGATTTGGCCCAAATAAACGATGAAATGTAGAACATTTTTCAAAATTGCTCATCTCCGCTAGGTCCTTCGACCCCAAAGGATACTCCATCCACTAGAGCAGGATGATATAGTCGGGTATTGTGACTAGTAGGCTGAGAAAATTGAAATTTGGTATTTTTGAGCGATTTTCAACGCATTATATCCCAATAAACGAAGAAAAATTTTTTTCTCCAAATTGAGCCAAAATTCATATATAGGGGTATTTTGCGCTGCTCTTTCGATTGGCGCTATGATTTTTGCAATATCTCAAAATTTTTGAAAATTATTTTTTTCCTATTGGCTCTACGGTCCTAAAACCTTTTCCATTCGATAGAGCGGAAAAAATAGTCGCGCGTATAGTGATTGGTGGGATTTAAAAATGGATATTTTGGGGTTTCAAGCGATTTGAAGTCGATTTGGCCCAAATAAACGATGAAATGTAGAACATTTTTCAAAATTGCTCATCTCCGCTAGGTCCTTCGACCCCAAAGGATACTCCATCCACTAGAGCAGGATGATATAGTCGGGTATTGTGACTAGTAGGCTGAGAAAATTTGAAATTTGGTATTTTTGAGCGATTTTCAACGCATTATATCCCAATAAACGAAGAAAAATTTTTTTCTCCAAATTGAGCCAAAATTCATATATAGGGGTATTTTGCGCTGCTCTTTCGATTGGCGCTATGATTTTTGCAATATCTCAAAATTTTTGAAAATTATTTTTTTCCTATTGGCTCTACGGTCCTAAAACCTTTTCCATTCGATAGAGCGGAAAAAAATAGTCGCGTATAGTGATTGGTGGATTTAAAAATGGATATTTTGGGGTTTCAAGCGATTTGAAGTCGATTTGGCCCAAATAAACGATGAAATGTAGAACATTTTTCAAAATTGCTCATCTCCGCTAGGTCCTTCGACCCCAAAGGATACTCCATCCACTAGAGCAGGATGATATAGTCGGGTATTGTGACTAGTAGGCTGAGAAAATTGAAATTTGGTATTTTTGAGCGATTTTCAACGCATTATATCCCAATAAACGAAGAAAAATTTTTTTCTCCAAATTGAGCCAAAATTCATATATAGGGGTATTTTGCGGTGCTCTTCGATTGGCGCTATGATTTTTGCAATATCTCAAAATTTTTGAAAATTATTTTTTTCCTATTGGCTCTACGGTCCTAAAACCTTTTCCATTCGATAGAGCGGAAAAAAATAGTCGCGTATAGTGATTGGTGGGATTTAAAAATGGATATTTTGGGGTTTCAAGCGATTTGAAGTCGATGGCCCAAATAAACGATGAAATGTAGAACATTTTTCAAAATTGCTCATCTCCGCTAGGTCCTTCGACCGACCCCAAAGGATACTCCATCCACTAGAGCAGGATGATATAGTCGGGTATTGTGACTAGTAGGCTGAGAAAATTGAAATTTGGTATTTTTGAGAGCGATTTTCAACGCATTATATCCCAATAAACGAAGAAAAATTTTTTTCTCCAAATTGAGCCAAAATTCATATATAGGGGTATTTTGCGCTGCTCTTTCGATTGGCGCTATGATTTTTGCAATATCTCAAAATTTTTGAAAATTATTTTTTTCCTATTGGCTCTACGGTCCTAAAACCTTTTCCATTCGATAGAGCGGAAAAAAATAGTCGCGTATAGTGATTGGTGGGATTTAAAAATGGATATTTTGGGGTTTCAAGCGATTTGAAGTCGATTTGGCCCAAATAAACGATGAAATGTAGAACATTTTTCAAAATTGCTCATCTCTCGCTAGGTCCTTCGACCCCAAAGGATACTCCATCCACTAGAGCAGGATGATATAGTCGGGTATTGTGACTAGTAGGCTGAGAAAATTGAAATTTGGTATTTTTGAGCGATTTTCAACGCATTATATCCCAATAAACGAAGAAAAATTTTTTTCTCCAAATTGAGCCAAAATTCATATATAGGGGTATTTTGCGCTGCTCTTTCGATTGGCGCTATGATTTTTGCAATATCTCAAAATTTTTGAAAATTATTTTTTTCCTATTGGCTCTACGGTCCTAAAACCTTTTCCATTCGATAGAGCGGAAAAAAATAGTCGCGTATAGTGATTGGTGGGATTTAAAAATGGATATTTTGGGGTTTCAAGCGATTTGAAGTCGATTTGGCCCAAATAAACGATGAAATGTAGAACATTTTTCAAAATTGCTCATCTCCGCTAGGTCCTTCGACCCCAAAGGATACTCCATCCACTAGAGCAGGATGATATAGTCGGGTATTGTGACTAGTAGGCTGAGAAAATTGAAATTTGGTATTTTTGAGCGATTTTCAACGCATTATATCCCAATAAACGAAGAAAAATTTTTTTCTCCAAATTGAGCCAAAATTCATATATAGGGGTATTTTGCGCTGCTCTTCGATTGGCGCTATGATTTTTGCAATATCTCAAAATTTTTGAAAATTATTTTTTTCCTATTGGCTCTACGGTCCTAAAACCTTTTCCATTCGATAGAGCGGAAAAAAATAGTCGCGTATAGTGATTGGTGGGATTTAAAAATGGATATTTTGGGGTTTCAAGCGATTTGAAGTCGATTTGGCCCAAATAAACGATGAAATGTAGAACATTTTTCAAAATTGCTCATCTCCGCTAGGTCCTTCGACCCCAAAGGATACTCCATCCACTAGAGCAGGATGATATAGTCGGGTATTGTGACTAGTAGGCTGAATTGAAATTTGGTATTTTTGAGCGATTTTCAACGCATTATATCCCAATAAACGAAAAAAAATTTTTTTCTCCAAATTGAGCCAAAATTCATATATAGGGGTATTTTGCGCTGCTCTTTCGATTGGCGCTATGATTTTTGCAATATCTCAAAATTTTTGAAAATTATTTTTTTCCTATTGGCTCTACGGTCCTAAAACCTTTTCCATTCGATAGAGCGGAAAAAAATAGTCGCGTATAGTGATTGGTGGGATTTAAAAATGGATATTTTGGGGTTTCAAGCGATTTGAAGTCGATTTGGCCCAAATAAACGATGAAATGTAGAACATTTTTCAAAATTGCTCATCTCCGCTAGGTCCTTCGACCCCAAAGGATACTCCATCCACTAGAGCAGGATGATATAGTCGGGTATTGTGACTAGTAGGCTGAGAAAATTGAAATTTGGTATTTTTGAGCGATTTTCAACGCATTATATCCCAATAAACGAAGAAAAAATTTTTCTCCAAATTGAGCCAAAATTCATATATAGGGGTATTTTGCGCTGCTCTTTCGATTGGCGCTATGATTTTTGCAATATCTCAAAATTTTTGAAAATTATTTTTTTCCTATTGGCTCTACGGTCCTAAAACCTTTTCCATTCGATAGAGCGGAAAAAAATAGTCGCGTATAGTGATTGGTGGGATTTAAAAATGGATATTTTGGGGTTTCAAGCGATTTGAAGTCGATTTGGCCCAAATAAACGATGAAATGTAGAACATTTTTCAAAATTGCTCATCTCCGCTAGGTCCTTCGACCCCAAAGGATACTCCATCCACTAGAGCAGGATGATATAGTCGGGTATTGTGACTAGTAGGCTGAGAAAATTGAAATTTGGTATTTTTGAGCGATTTTCAACGCATTATATCCCAATAAACGAAGAAAAATTTTTTTCTCCAAATTGAGCCAAAATTCATATATAGGGGTATTTTGCGCTGCTCTTTCGATTGGCGGTATGATTTTTGCAATATCTCAAAATTTTTGAAAATTATTTTTTTCCTATTGGCTCTACGGTCCTAAAACCTTTTCCATTCGATAGAGCGGAAAAAAATAGTCGCGTATAGTGATTGGTGGGATTTAAAAATGGATATTTTGGGGTTTCAAGCGATTTGAAGTCGATTTGGCCCAAATAAACGATGAAATGTAGAACATTTTTCAAAATTGCTCATCTCCGCTAGGTCCTTCGACCCCAAAGGATACTCCATCCACTAGAGCAGGATGATATAGTCGGGTATTGTGACTAGTAGGCTGAGAAAATTGAAATTTGGTATTTTTGAGCGATTTTCAACGCATTATATCCCAATAAACGAAGAAAAATTTTTTTCTCCAAATTGAGCCAAAATTCATATATAGGGGTATTTTGCGCTGCTCTTTCGATTGGCGCTATGATTTTTGCAATATCTCAAAATTTTTGAAAATTATTTTTTTCCTATTGGCTCTACGGTCCTAAAACCTTTTTCCATTCGATAGAGCGGAAAAAAATAGTCGCGTATAGTGATTGGTGGGATTTAAAAATGGATATTTTGGGGTTTCAAGCGATTTGAAGTCGATTTGGCCCAAATAAACGATGAAATGTAGAACATTTTTCAAAATTGCTCATCTCCGCTAGGTCCTTCGACCCCAAAGGATACTCCATCCACTAGAGCAGGATGATATAGTCGGGTATTGTGACTAGTAGGCTGAGAAAATTGAAATTTGGTATTTTTGAGCGATTTTCAACGCATTATATCCCAATAAACGAAGAAAAATTTTTTTCTCCAAATTGAGCCAAAATTCATATATAGGGGTATATTTTGCGCTGCTCTTTCGATTGGCGCTATGATTTTTGCAATATCTCAAAATTTTTGAAAATTATTTTTTTCCTATTGGCTCTACGGTCCTAAAACCTTTTCCATTCGATAGAGCGGAAAAAAATAGTCGCGTATAGTGATTGGTGGGATTTAAAAATGGATATTTGGGGGGTTCAAGCGATTTGAAGTCAATTTGGCGCAAATAAACGATGATGAAATGTAGAACATTTTTCAAAATTGCTCATCTCCGCTAGGTCCTTCGACCCCAAAGGATACTCCATCCACTAGAGCAGGATGATATAGTCGGGTATTGTGACTAGTAGGCTGAGAAAATTGAAATTTGGTATTTTTGAGCGATTTTCAACGCATTATATCCCAATAAACGAAGAAAAATTTTTTCTCCAAATTGAGCCAAAATTCATATATAGGGGTATTTTGCGCTGCTCTTTCGATTGGCGCTATGATTTTTGCAATATCTCAAAATTTTTGAAAATTATTTTTTTCCTATTGGCTCTACGGTCCTAAAACCTTTTCCATTCGATAGAGCGGAAAAAAATAGTCGCGTATAGTGATTGGTGGGATTTAAAAATGGATATTTTGGGGTTTCAAGCGATTTGAAGTCGATTTGGCCCAAATAAACGATGAAATGTAGAACATTTTTTAAAATTGCTCATCTCCGCTAGGTCCTTCGACCCCAAAGGATACTCCATCCACTAGAGCAGGATGATATAGTCGGGTATTGTGACTAGTAGGCTGAGAAAATTGAAATTTGGTATTTTTGAGCGATTTTCAACGCATTATATCCCAATAAACGAAGAAAAATTTTTTTCTCCAAATTGAGCCAAAATTCATATATAGGGGTATTTTGCGCTGCTCTTTCGATTGGCGCTATGATTTTTGCAATATCTCAAAATTTTTGAAAATTATTTTTTTCCTATTGGCTCTACGGTCCTAAAACCTTTTCCATTCGATAGAGCGGAAAAAAATAGTCGCGTATAGTGATTGGTGGGATTTAAAAATGGATATTTTGGGGTTTCAAGCGATTTGAAGTCGATTTGGCCCAAATAAACGATGAAATGTAGAACATTTTTCAAAATTGCTCATCTCCGCTAGGTCCTTCGACCCCAAAGGATACTCCATCCACTAGAGCAGGATGATATATATAGTCGGGTATTGTGACTAGTAGGCTGAGAAAATTGAAATTTGGTATTTTTGAGCGATTTTCAACGCATTATATCCCAATAAACGAAGAAAAATTTTTTTCTCCAAATTGAGCCAAAATTCATATATAGGGGTATTTTGCGCTGCTCTTTCGATTGGCGCTATGATTTTTGCAATATCTCAAAATTTTTGAAAATTATTTTTTTCCTATTGGCTCTACGGTCCTAAAACCTTTTCCATTCGATAGAGCGGAAAAAAATAGTCGCGTATAGTGATTGGTGGGATTTAAAAATGGATATTTTGGGGTTTCAAGCGATTTGAAGTCGATTTGGCCCAAATAAACGATGAAATGTAGAACATTTTTCAAAATTGCTCATCTCCGCTAGGTCCTTCGACCCCAAAGGATACTCCATCCACTAGAGCAGGATGATATAGTCGGGTATTGTGACTAGTAGGCTGAGAAAATTGAAATTTGGTATTTTTGAGCGATTTCAAACGCATTATATCCCAATAAACGAAGAAAAATTTTTTTCTCCAAATTGAGCCAAAATTCATATATAGGGGTATTTTGCGCTGCTCTTTCGATTGGCGCTATGATTTTTGCAATATCTCAAAATTTTTGAAAATTATTTTTTTCCTATTGGCTCTACGGTCCTAAAACCTTTTCCATTCGATAGAGCGGAAAAAAATAGTCGCGTATAGTGATTGGTGGGATTTAAAAATGGATATTTTGGGGTTTCAAGCGATTTGAAGTCGATTTGGCCCAAATAAACGATGAAATGTAGAACATTTTTCAAAATTGCTCATCTCCGCTAGGTCCTTCGACCCCAAAGGATACTCCATCCACTAGAGCAGGATGATATAGTCGGGTATTGTGACTAGTAGGCTGAGAAAATTGAAATTTGGTATTTTTGAGCGATTTTCAACGCATTATATCCCAATAAACGAAGAAAAATTTTTTTCTCCAAATTGAGCCAAAATTCATATATATTAGTATTTTGCGCTGCTCTTTCGATTGGCGCTATGATTTTTGCAATATCTCAAAATTTTTGAAAATTATTTTTTTCCTATTGGCTCTACGGTCCTAAAACCTTTTCCATTCGATAGAGCGGAAAAAAATAGTCGCGTATAGTGATTGGTGGGATTTAAAAATGGATATTTTGGGGTTTCAAGCGATTTGAAGTCGATTTGGCCCAAATAAACGATGAAATGTAGAACATTTTTCAAAATTGCTCATCTCCGCTAGGTCCTTCGACCCCAAAGGATACTCCATCCACTAGAGCAGGATGATATAGTCGGGTATTGTGACTAGTAGGCTGAGAAAATTGAAATTTGGTATTTTTGAGCGATTTTCAACGCATTATATCCCAATAAACGAAGAAAAATTTTTTTCTCCAAATTGAGCCAAAATTCATATATAGGGGTATTTTGCGCTGCTCTTTCGATTGGCGCTATGATTTTTGCAATATCTCAAAATTTTTGAAAATTTTTCCTATTGGCTCTACGGTCCTAAAACCATTTCCATTCGATAGAGCGGAAAAAATAGTCGCGTATAGTGATTGGTGGGATTTAAAAATGGATATTTTGGGGTTTCAAGCGATTTGAAGTCGATTTGGCCCAAATAAACGATGAAATGTAGAACATTTTTCAAAATTGCTCATCTCCGCTAGGTCCTTCGACCCCAAAGGATACTCCATCCACTAGAGCAGGATGATATAGTCGGGTATTGTGACTAGTAGGCTGAGAAAATTGAAATTTGGTATTTTTGAGCGATTTTCAACGCATTATATCCCAATAAACGAAGAAAAATTTTTTTCTCCAAATTGAGCCAAAATTCATATATAGGGGTATTTTGCGCTGCTCTTTCGATTGGCGCTATGATTTTTGCAATATCTCAAAATTTTTGAAAATTATTTTTTTCCTATTGGCTCTACGGTCCTAAAACCTTTTCCATTCGATAGAGCGGAAAAAAATAGTCGCGTATAGTGATTGGTGGGATTTAAAAATGGATATTTTGGGGTTTCAAGCGATTTGAAGTCGATTTGGCCCAAATAAACGATGAAATGTAGAACATTTTTCAAAATTGCTCATCTCCGCTAGGTCCTTCGACCCCAAAGGATACTCCATCCACTAGAGCAGGATGATATAGTCGGGTATTGTGACTAGTAGGCTGAGAAAATTGAAATTTGGTATTTTTGAGCGATTTTCAACGCATTATATCCCAATAAACGAAGAAAAATTTTTTTCTCCAAATTGAGCCAAAATTCATATATAGGGGTATTTTGCGCTGCTCTTTCGATTGGCGCTATGATTTTTGCAATATCTCAAAATTTTTGAAAATTATTTTTTCCTATTGGCTCTACGGTCCTAAAACCTTTTCCATTCGATAGAGCGGAAAAAATAGTCGCGTATAGTGATTGGTGGGATTTAAAAATGGATATTTTGGGGTTTCAAGCGATTTGAAGTCGATTTTTCCAAATAAACGATGAAATGTAGAACATTTTTCAAAATTGCTCATCTCCGCTAGGTCCTTCGACCCCAAAGGATACTCCATCCACTAGAGCAGGATGATATAGTCGGGTATTGTGACTAGTAGGCTGAGAAAATTGAAATTTGGTATTTTTGAGCGATTTTCAACGCATTATATCCCAATAAACGAAGAAAAATTTTTTTCTCCAAATTGAGCCAAAATTTCATATATAGGGGTATTTTGCGCTGCTCTTTCGATTGGCGCTATGATTTTTGCAATATCTCAAAATTTTTGAAAATTATTTTTTCCTATTGGCTCTACGGTCCTAAAACCTTTTCCATTCGATAGAGCGGAAAAAAATAGTCGCGTATAGTGATTGGTGGGATTTAAAAATGGATATTTTGGGGTTTCAAGCGATTTGAAGTCGATTTGGCCCAAATAAACGATGAAATGTAGAACATTTTTCAAAATTGCTCATCTCCGCTAGGTCCTTCGACCCCAAAGGATATCCATCCACTAGAGCAGGATGATATAGTCGGGTATTGTGACTAGTAGGCTGAGAAAATTGAAATTTGGTATTTTTGAGCGATTTTCAACGCATTATATCCCAATAAACGAAGAAAAATTTTTTTCTCCAAATTGAGCCAAAATTCATATATAGGGGTATTTTGCGCTGCTCTTTCGATTGGCGCTATGATTTTTGCAATATCTCAAAATTTTTGAAAATTATTTTTTTCCTATTGGCTCTACGGTCCTAAAACCTTTTCCATTCGATAGAGCGGAAAAAAATAGTCGCGTATAGTGATTGGTGGGATTTAAAAATGGATATTTTGGGGTTTCAAGCGATTTGAAGTCGATTTGGCCCAAATAAACGATGAAATGTAGAACATTTTTCAAAATTGCTCATCTCCGCTAGGTCCTTCGACCCCAAAGGATACTCCATCCACTAGAGCAGGATGATATAGTCGGGTATTGTGACTAGTAGGCTGAGAAAATTGAAATTTGGTATTTTTGAGCGATTTTCAACGCATTATATCCCAATAAACGAAGAAAAATTTTTTTCTCCAAATTGAGCCAAAATTCATATATAGGGGTATTTTGCGCTGCTCTTTCGATTGGCGCTATGATTTTTGCAATATCTCAAAATTTTTGAAAATTATTTTTTTCCTATTGGCTCTACGGTCCTAAAACCTTTTCCATTCGATAGAGCGGAAAAAAATAGTCGCGTATAGTGATTGGTGGGATTTAAAAATGGATATTTTGGGGTTTCAAGCGATTTGAAGTCGATTTGGCCCAAATAAACGATGAAATGTAGAACATTTTTCAAAATTGCTCATCTCCGCTAGGTCCTTCGACCCCAAAGGATACTCCATCCACTAGAGCAGGATGATATAGTCGGGTATTGTGACTAGTAGGCTGAGAAAATTGAAATTTGGTATTTTTGAGCGATTTTCAACGCATTATATCCCAATAAACGAAGAAAAATTTTTTTCTCCAAATTGAGCCAAAATTCATATATAGGGGTATTTTGCGCTGCTCTTTCGATTGGCGCTATGATTTTTGCAATATCTCAAAATTTTTGAAAATTATTTTTTTCCTATTGGCTCTACGGTCCTAAAACCTTTTCCATTCGATAGAGCGGAAAAAAATAGTCGCGTATAGTGATTGGTGGGATTTAAAAATGGATATTTTGGGGTTTCAAGCGATTTGAAGTCGATTTGGCCCAAATAAACGATGAAATGTAGAACATTTTTCAAAATTGCTCATCTCCGCTAGGTCCTTCGACCCCAAAGGATACTCCATCCACTAGAGCAGGATGATATAGTCGGGTATTGTGACTAGTAGGCTGAGAAAATTGAAATTTGGTATTTTTGAGCGATTTTCAACGCATTATATCCCAATAAACGAAGAAAAATTTTTTTCTCCAAATTGAGCCAAAATTCATATATAGGGGTATTTTGCGCTGCTCTTTCGATTGGCGCTATGATTTTTGCATATCTCAAAATTTTTGAAAATTATTTTTTTCCTATTGGCTCTACGGTCCTAAAACCTTTTTTATTCGATAGAGCGGAAAAAAATAGTCGCGTATAGTGATTGGTGGGATTTAAAAATGGATATTTTGGGGTTTCAAGCGATTTGAAGTCGATTTGGCCCAAATAAACGATGAAATGTAGAACATTTTTCAAAATTGCTCATCTCCGCTAGGTCCTTCGACCCCAAAGGATACTCCATCCACTAGAGCAGGATGATATAGTCGGGTATTGTGACTAGTAGGCTGAGAAAATTGAAATTTGGTATTTTTGAGCGATTTTCAACGCATTATATCCCAATAAACGAAGAAAAAAATTTTTTCTCCAAATTGAGCCAAAATTCATATATAGGGGTATTTTGCGCTGCTCTTTCGATTGGCGCTATGATTTTTGCAATATCTCAAAATTTTTGAAAATTATTTTTTTCCTATTGGCTCTACGGTCCTAAAACCTTTTCCATTCGATAGAGCGGAAAAAAATAGTCGCGTATAGTGATTGGTGGGATTTAAAAATGGATATTTTGGGGTTTCAAGCGATTTGAAGTCGATTTGGCCCAAATAAACGATGAAATGTAGAACATTTTTCAAAATTGCTCATCTCCGCTAGGTCCTTCGACCCCAAAGGATACTCCATCCACTAGAGCAGGATGATATAGTCGGGTATTGTGACTAGTAGGCTGAGAAAATTGAAATTTGGTATTTTTGAGCGATTTTCAACGCATTATATCCCAATAAACGAAGAAAAATTTTTTTCTCCAAATTGAGCCAAAATTCATATATAGGGGTATTTTGCGCTGCTCTTTCGATTGGCGCTATGATTTTTGCAATATCTCAAAATTTTTGAAAATTATTTTTTTCCTATTGGCTCTACGGTCCTAAAACCTTTTCCATTCGATAGAGCGGAAAAAAATAGTCGCGTATAGTGATTGGTGGGATTTAAAAATGGATATTTTTGGCTTTCAAGCGATTTGAAGTCGATTTGGCCCAAATAAACGATGAAATGTAGAACATTTTTCAAAATTGCTCATCTCCGCTAGGTCCTTCGACCCCAAAGGATACTCCATCCACTAGAGCAGGATGATATAGTCGGGTATTGTGACTAGTAGGCTGAGAAAATTGAAATTTGGTATTTTTGAGCGATTTTCAACGCATTATATCCCAATAAACGAAGAAAAATTTTTTTCTCCAAATTGAGCCAAAATTCATATATAGGGGTATTTTGCGCTGCTCTTTCGATTGGCGCTATGATTTTTGCAATATCTCAAAATTTTTGAAAATTATTTTTTTCCTATTGGCTCTACGGTCCTAAAACCTTTTCCATTCGATAGAGCGGAAAAAAATAGTCGCGTATAGTGATTGGTGGGATTTAAAAATGGATATTTTGGGGTTTCAAGCGATTTGAAGTCGATTTGGCCCAAATAAACGATGAAATGTAGAACATTTTTCAAAATTCGTCATCTCCGCTAGGTCCTTCGACCCCAAAGGATACTCCATCCACTAGAGCAGGATGATATAGTCGGGTATTGTGACTAGTAGGCTGAGAAAATTGAAATTTGGTATTTTTGAGCGATTTTCAACGCATTATATCCCAATAAACGAAGAAAAATTTTTTTCTCCAAATTGAGCCAAAATTCATATATAGGGGTATTTTGCGCTGCTCTTTCGATTGGCGCTATGATTTTTGCAATATCTCAAAATTTTTGAAAATTATTTTTTTCCTATTGGCTCTACGGTCCTAAAACCTTTTCCATTCGATAGAGCGGAAAAAAATAGTCGCGTATAGTGATTGGTGGGATTTAAAAATGGATATTTTGGGGTTTCAAGCGATTTGAAGTCGATTTGGCCCAAATAAACGATGAAATGTAGAACATTTTTCAAAATTTCTCATCTCCGCTAGGTCCTTCGACCCCAAAGGATACTCCATCCACTAGAGCAGGATATAGTCGGGTATTGTGACTAGTAGGCTGAGAAAATTGAAATTTGGTATTTTTGAGCGATTTTCAACGCATTATATCCCAATAAACGAAGAAAAATTTTTTTCTCCAAATTGAGCCAAAATTCATATATAGGGGTATTTTGCGCTGCTCTTTCGATTGGCGCTATGATTTTTGCAATATCTCAAAATTTTTGAAAATTATTTTTTTCCTATTGGCTCTACGGTCCTAAAACCTTTTCCATTCGATAGAGCGGAAAAAAATAGTCGCGTATAGTGATTGGTGGGATTTAAAAATGGATATTTTGGGGTTTCAAGCGATTTGAAGTCGATTTGGCCCAAATAAACGATGAAATGTAGAACATTTTTCAAAATTGCTCATCTCCGCTAGGTCCTTCGACCCCAAAGGATACTCCATCCACTAGAGCAGGATGATATAGTCGGGTATTGTGACTAGTAGGCTGAGAAAATTGAAATTTGGTATTTTTGAGCGATTTTCAACGCATTATATCCCAATAAACGAAGAAAAATTTTTTTCTCCAAATTGAGCCAAAATTCATATATAGGGGTATTTTGCGCTGCTCTTTCGATTGGCGCTATGATTTTTGCAATATCTCAAAATTTTTGAAAATTATTTTTTCCTATTGGCTCTACGGTCCTAAAACCTTTTCCATTCGATAGAGCGGAAAAAAATAGTCGCGTATAGTGATTGGTGGGATTTAAAAATGGATATTTTGGGGTTTCAAGCGATTTGAAGTCGATTTGGCCCAAATAAACGATGAAATGTAGAACATTTTTCAAAATTGCTCATCTCCGCTAGGTCCTTCGACCCCAAAGGATACTCCATCCACTAGAGCAGGATGATATAGTCGGGTATTGTGACTAGTAGGCTGAGAAAATTGAAATTTGGTATTTTTGAGCGATTTTCAACGCATTATATCCCAATAAACGAAGAAAAATTTTTTTCTCCAAATTGAGCCAAAATTCATATAGGATATTTTGCGTTGCGCTGCTCTTCGATTGGCGCTATGATTTTTGCAATATCTCAAAATTTTTGAAAAATTATTTTTTTTCTATTGGCTCATTACGGTCCTAAAACCTTTTCCCATTCGATAGAGCGGAAAAAAAATAGTCGCGCATAGTGATTGGTGGGATTTAAAAATGCATATTTTGGGGTTTCAAGCGATTTAAAGTCGATTTGGCCCAATTATAAATAAGATGAAATGCAGAACATTTTTTCAAAATTGCTCATCTCCGATAGGTCTCTTCTGACTCCAGATATACTCCATCCACTAGAGCAGGATGATATAGTCGGGTATTGTGACTAGTAGAACGGAGAAAATTGAAAATTTGGTATTTTTGGAGCTACGATTTTTCAAATTTACTATATCCCAATAAATCGAAGAAAATTTTTTTCTCCAAATTAAGCCAAAATTCGTTATATAGGGGTATTGTTGTTTCTTTCGATTGGCGTTATGATTTTTGCAAATATTCTTGGATTTTGAATTATTTTTCCTATTGCTCACGGTCCTAAACCTTTTCCATTCGATAGAGCGGAAAATAGTCGGTAGAAAAGGGATTTAAAAATGGATATTTTGGGGTTTCAAGCGATTTGAAGTCGATTTGGCCCAAATAAACGATGAAATGTAGAACATTTTTCAAAATTGCTCATCTCCGCTAGGTCCTTCGACCCCAAAGGATACTCCATCCACTAGAGCAGGATGATATAGTCGGGTATTGTGACTAGTAGGCTGAGAAAATTGAAATTTGGTATTTTTGAGCGATTTTCAACGCATTATATCCCAATAAACGAAGAAAAATTTTTTTCTCCAAATTGAGCCAAAATTCATATATAGATATATTTTGCGCTGCTCTTTCGATTGGCGCTATGATTTTTGCAATATCTCAAAATTTTTGAAAATTATTTTTTTCCTATTGGCTCTACGGTCCTAAAACCTTTTCCATTCGATAGAGCGGAAAAAAATAGTCGCGTATAGTGATTGGTGGGATTTAAAAATGGATATTTTGGGGTTTCAAGCGATTTGAAGTCGATTTGGCCCAAATAAACGATGAAATGTAGAACATTTTTCAAAATTGCTCATCTTTGCTAGGTCCTTCGAATCTCAAAGGATACCCATCCACCAGATGGTGATGATATAGGTCGTGGAAGGTGACCAGTAGGTTGAGAAAATTGAAATGGCTTTTTGAGCGATTTTTCAAACGCAATAGGTCTCAATAAACGAAGAAAAA
This sequence comes from Torymus aiolomorphi, assembly GCA_036365515.1. Lineage (NCBI taxonomy): Eukaryota > Metazoa > Arthropoda > Insecta > Hymenoptera > Torymidae > Torymus > Torymus aiolomorphi. Next base: position 149,496,600 of record CM070877.1, read on the forward strand.
ATTTTTTCTCCAAATTGAGCCAAAATTCATATATAGGGGTATTTTGCGCTGCTCTTTCGATTGGCGCTATGATTTTTGCAATATCTCAAAATTTTTGAAAATTATTTTTTCCTATTGGCTCTACGGTCCTAAAACCTTTTCCATTCGATAGAGCGGAAAAAAAATAGTCGCGTATAGTGATTGGTGGGATTTAAAAATGGATATTTTGGGGTTTCAAGCGATTTGAAGTCGATTTGGCCCAAATAAACGATGAAATGTAGAACATTTTTCAAAATTGCTCATCTCCGCTAGGTCCTTCGACCCCAAGGATACTCCTTCCACTATATTAGTAAGACATAGTCGAATTATTGTGACCAGTAGGCTTGAGAAACTTGAAATTTCTGGTGGCTTTTGATCGATTTTCAACGGGCATTATATTCCAATAAACGAAGAAAAATTTTTTTTTCTCCAAATTGAGTTTCGTAAATTCATATATAATTGGTATTTATGCGCTGCTCTTTCGATTGGCGTTATATTGATGGGTGCAATATTCTCAAAAATTTTGAAAATAAGATGTTCCTATTGGCTCTGACGGTTCCTAAACCCTTTTCCATTCGATAGAGCGGAAAAAAATAGTCGCGTATAGTGACGGGTATGGATTAAAAAATGGACATTTCAGAGTTTTCAAGCGATTTGAAGTCGATTTGGCCCAAATACACGATGAAAATGTAGAATGACATTTTTTCAAAAATTGCTCATTCTCCGCTAGGTCCTTCAATCCCAAAGCGATATTCCATCCACCAGAGCAGGAAGATATAGTCGGGTATTGTGGAATTGTAGGTTGAGAAACTTGAAATGGTGGTATTTTTGAGCGATTTTCAACCATTATATCCCAATAGAACGAAGAAAAATTTTTTCTCCAAATTGAGCCAAAATTTCATATAGAAGGAATTATTTTGCGTTGCTCTTTTCGATTGGCGCTATGATTTTTTGCAATATCTGAAACCTTTTTTGAAAATTATTTCTTTTTTCCCATTGGGTTTCAATGGTTCCTAAACCCTTTTTCCATTCGATAGAGCGGAAAAAATAGTCGCGTATAGTGATTGGTGGGATTTAAAAATGGATATTTTTAAGCTTCAAGCGATTAGAAGTCGATTTTGGTCTAAATACACGATGAAATGTAGAACATTTTTTCAAAATTGCTCATCTTTGCTAGGTCCTTCGACCCCAAAGGATACTTCCATCCACCAGAGCAGTGAAGATATAGTCAGGTATTGTGACCTAGTAGGCTGAGAAACTTGAAATTTCGCGGCTTTTTGAGCGATTTTCGTCGCATTATATCCCAATAAACGAAGAAAAAATTTTTCTCCAAATTGAGCCAAAATTCATATATAGGGAGTATTTTGCGCTGCTCTTTCGATTGGCGCTATGATTTTTGCAATATCTCAAAATTTTTTGAAAATTATTTTTTTCTATTGGCTCTACGGTCCTAAAACCTTTTTCCATTCGATAGAGCGGAAAAAAATAGTCGCGTATAGTGATTGGTGGGATTAAAAAAATGGATATTTTGGGTTTTCAAGCGATTTGAAGTCGATTAGCCCAAATAAACGATGAAATGTAGAACATTTTTTCAAAATTGCTCATCTCCGTTGTGGTCCTTCGACCCCAAAGGATATTACCCATCCACTCAGAGCAGGATGATACAAGTCGGGTATTGTGACTAGTAGGCTGAGAAAATTGAAATTTGGTATTTTTGCAGGCGATTTTCAACGCATTATATCCCAATAAACGAAGAAAAATTTTTTCTCCAAATTGAGCCAAAATTCATATATAGGAGGTATTTTGCGCTGCTCTTTCGATTGGCGCCATATGATTTTTTGTAATATCTGAAAATTTTTGAAAATTATTTTTTTCCTATTGGCTCTACGGTCCCAAAAACCTTTTCCATTCGATAGAGCGGAAAAAATAGTCTTGCGTATAGTGATTGGTGGGATTAAAAAATGGATATTTTGGGTTTTCAAGCGATTTGAAGTCGATTTATGGCCCAAATAAACGATGAAATGTAGAACATTTTTCAAAATTGTCATCTCCGCTAGGTCCTTCGACCCTAAAGGATACTCCATCCACTCAGAGCAGGATGATATAGTCGGGTATTGTGACCAGTAGGCTGAGAAAATTGAAATTTGGTATTTTTGAGCGATTTTTCAACGCATTATATCCCAATAAACGAAGAAAAATTTTTTCTCCCAAATTGAGCTGAAATTCATATATAGTATTTTGCGCTGCTCTTTCGATTGGCGCGTCATGATTTTTGCAATATCTCAAAATTTTTGAAAATCTATTTTTTTCCTATTGCGCTCTACGGTCCTAAAACCTTTTCCATTCGATAGAGCGGAAAAAAATAGTCGTACGTATAGCATTGGTGGGATTTAAAAATGGATATTTTGGGGTTTTCAAGCGATTTGAAGTCGATTTGGCCCAAATAAACGATGAAATGTAGAACATTTTTCAAAATTGCTCATCTCCGCTAGGTCCTTCGACCCCAAAGGATACCCATCCACTAGAGCAGGATGATATAGTCGGGTATTGTGACTAGTAGGCTGAGAAAATTGAAATTTGGTATTTTTGAGCCGATTTTCAAAACGCATTATATCCCAATAAACGAAGAAAAATTTTTTTCTCCAAATTGAGCCAAAATTCATATATAGGGGTATTTTGCGCTGCTCTTTCGATTGGCGCTATGATTTTTGCAATATCTCAAAATTTTTGAAAATTATTTTTTTCCTATTGCTTCTACGGTCCTAAAACCTTTTCCATTCGATAGAGCGGTAAAAAATAGTCTCGTATAGTGATTGGTGGGATTTAAAAATGGATATTTTTGGGTTTCAAGCTGATTTGAAGTCGATTTGGCCCGTAAATAAACGATGAAATGTAGAAGACATTTTTCAAAATTGCTCATCTCCGCTAGGTCCTTCGACCTCAAAGGATACCCATCCACTCAGAGCAGGATGATATAGTCGGGTATTGTGGATCTAGTAGGCTGAGAAAATTGGAATTTGCCATTTTTGAGCGATTTTCAACGCATTATATCCCAATAAACGAAGAAAAATTTTTTCTCCAAATTGAGCCAAAATTCATATATAGGGGTATTTTGCGCTGCTTTTCGATTGGCGCTATGATTTTTGCAATATCTCAAAATTTTGAGAAATTATTTTTTTCCTATTGGCTCTACGGTCCTAAAACCTTTTCCATTCGATAGAGCGGAAAAAAATAGTCGCGCATAGTGATTGTGGGATTAAAAATGGATATTTTGGTTTCAAGCGATTTGAAGTCGATTTGGCCCAAATAAACGATGAAATGTAGAACATTTTTCAAAATTGCTCATCTCCGCTAGGTCCTTCGACCCCAAAGGATACTCCATCCACTAGAGCAGGATGATATAGTCGGGTATTGTGACTAGTAGGCTGAGAAAATTGAAATTTGGTATTTTTGAGCGATTTTCCAACGCATTATATCCTGATAAACGAAGAAAAAATTTTTTCTCCAAATTGAGCCAAAATTCATATATAGGGAGTATTTTGCGCTGCTCTTTCGATTGGCGCTATGATTTTTGCAATATCTCAAAATTTTTGAAAATTATTTTTTTCCATTGGCTCTACGGTCCTAAAACCTTTTCCATTCGATAGAGCGGAAAAAAAATAAGTCGCATAGTGATTGGTGGATTTAAAATGGATATTTTGGGTTTCAAGCGATTTGAAGTCGATTTGGCCCAAATAAACGATGAAATGTAGAACATTTTTCAAAATTGCTCATCTCCGCTAGGTCCTTCGACCCCAAAGGATACTCCATCCACTAGAGCAGGATGATATAGTCGGGTATTGTGACTAGCAGCCTGAGAAAATTGAAATTTGGTATTTTTGAGCGATTTTCAACGCATTATATCCCAATAAACGAAGAAAATTTTTTTTCTCCAAATTGAGCCAAAATTCATATATAGGGGTATTTTGCGCTGCTCTTTCGATTGGCGCTATGATTTTTGCAATATCTCAAAATTTTTGAAAATTATTTTTTTCCTATTGGCTCTACGGTCCTAAAACCTTTTCCATTCGATAGAGCGGAAAAAATAGTCGCGTATAGTGATTGGTGGATTTAAAAAATGGATATTTTGGGGTTTCGCGATTTGAAGTCGATTTGGCCCAAATAAACGATGAAATGTAGAACATTTTTCAAAATTGCTCATCTCCGCTAGGTCCTTCGACCCCAAAGGATACCCATCCACTAGAGCAGGATGATATAGTCGGTATTGTGACTAGTAGGCTGAGAAAATTGAAATTTGGTATTTTTGAGCGATTTTCAAACGCATTATATCCCAATAAACGAAGAAAAAATTTTTTCTCCAAATTGAGCCAAAATTCATATATAGGGTATTTTGCGCTGCTCTTTCGATTGGCGCTATGATTTTTGCAATATCTCAAAATTTTTGAAAATTATTTTTTCCTATATGGCTCTACGGTCCTAAAACCTTTTCCATTCGATAGAGCGGAAAAAATAGTCGCCTATAGTGATTGGGTGGATTTAAAAATGGATATTTTGGGGTTTCAAGCGATTTGAAGTCGATTTGGCCCAAATAAACGATGAAATGTAGAACATTTTTCAAAATTGCTCATCTCCGCTAGGTCCTTCGACCCCAAAGGATACTCCATCCACTAGAGCAGGATGATATAGTCGGGTATTGTGACTAGTAGGCTGAGAAAATTGAAATTTGGTATTTTTGAGCGATTTTCAACGCATTATATCCCAATAAACGAAGAAAAATTTTTTTCTCCAAATTGAGCCAAAATTCATATATAGTATTTTGCGCTGCTCTTTCGATTGGCGCTATGATTTTTGCAATATCTCAAAATTTTTGAAAATTATTTTTTCCTATTGGCTCTACGGTCCTAAAACCTTTTCCATTCGATAGAGCGGAAAAAAATAGTCGCGTATAGTGATTGGTGGGATAAGTCGATTTGGCCCAAATAAACGATGAAATGTAGAACATTTTTTCAAAATTTGAAATTTGGTATTTTTGAGCTCATTATATCTAAACGAAGAAAAATTTTTTCCGCGCTAGGGTCCTTTGAAGTCGACCCAAATAAACAAAATGTAGATAAAATTGCTCATCTCCGCTAGGTCCACTAGAGCAGGATGATATAGTCGGGTATTGTGACTAGTAGCCTGAGAAAATTGAAATTTGGTATTTTTGAGCGATTTTCAACGCATTATATCCCAATAAACGAAGAAAAATTTTTTTCTCCAAATTGAGCCAAAATTCATATATAGGGGTATTTTGCGGTGCTCTTCGATTGGCGCTATGATTTTTGCAATATCTCAAAATTTTTGAAAATTATTTTTTTCCTATTGGCTCTACGGTCCTAAAACCTTTTCCATTCGATAGAGCGGAAAAAATAGTCGCGTATAGTGATTGGTGGATTTAAAAATGGATATTTTGGGGTTTCAAGCGATTTGAAGTCGATTTGGCCCAAATAAACGATGAAATGTAGAACATTTTTCAAAATTGCTCATCTCCGCTAGGTCCTTCGACCCCAAAGGATACTCCATCCACTAGAGCAGGATGATATAGTCGGGTATTGTGACTAGTAGGCTGAGAAAATTGAAATTTGGTATTTTTGAGCGATTTTCAACGCATTATATCCCAATAAACGAAGAAAATTTTGTTCTCCAAATTGAGCCAAAATTCATATATAGGGGTATTTTGCGCTGCTCTTTCGATTGGCGCTATGATTTTTGCAATATCTCAAAATTTTTGAAAATTATTTTTTCCTATTGGCTCTACGGTCCTAAAACCTTTTCCATTCGATAGAGCGGAAAAAAATAGTCGCGTATAGTGATTGGTGGGATTTAAAAATGGATATTTTGGGGTTTCAAGCGATTTGAAGTCGATTTGGCCCAAATAAACGATGAAATGTAGAACATTTTTCAAAATTGCTCATCTCCGCTAGGTCCTTCGACCCCAAAGGATACTCCATCCACTAGAGCAGGATGATATAGTCGGGTATTGTGACTAGTAGGCTGAGAAAATTGAAATTTGGTATTTTTGAGCGATTTTCAACGCATTATATCCCAATAAACGAAGAAAATTTTGTTCTCCAAATTGAGCCAAAATTCATATATAGTATTTTGCGCTGCTCTTTCGATTGGCGCTATGATTTTTGCAATATCTCAAAATTTTTGAAAATTATTTTTTCCTATTGGCTCTACGGTCCTAAAACCTTTTCCATTCGATAGAGCGGAAAAAAATAGTCGCGTATAGTGATTGGTGGGATTTAAAAATGGATATTTTGGGGTTTCAAGCGATTTGAAGTCGATTTGGCCCAAATAAACGATGAAATGTAGAACATTTTTCAAAATTGCTCATCTCCGCTAGGTCCTTCGACCCCAAAGGATACTCCATCCACTAGAGCAGGATGATATAGTCGGGTATTGTGACTAGTAGGCTGAGAAAATTGAAATTTGGTATTTTTGAGCGATTTTCAACGCATTATATCCCAATAAACGAAGAAAAATTTTTTTCTCCAAATTGAGCCAAAATTCATATATAGGGGTATTTTGCGCTGCTCTTTCGATTGGCGCTATGATTTTTGCAATATCTCAAAATTTTTGAAAATTATTTTTTCCCTATTGGCTCTACGGTCCTAAAACCTTTTCCATTCGATAGAGCGGAAAAAATAGTCGCGTATAGTGATTGGTGGGATTTAAAAATGGATATTTTGGGGTTTCAAGCGATTTGAAGTCGATTTGGCCCAAATAAACGATGAAATGTAGAACATTTTTCAAAATTGCTCATCTCCGCTAGGTCCTTCGACCCCAAAGGATACTCCATCCACTAGAGCAGGATGATATAGTCGGGTATTGTGACTAGTAGGCTGAGAAAATTGAAATTTGGTATTTTTGAGCGATTTTCAACGCATTATATCCCAATAAACGAAGAAAAATTTTTTTCTCCAAATTGAGCCAAAATTCATATATAGGGTGATTTTGCGCTGCTCTTTCGATTGGCGCTATGATTTTTGCAATATCTCAAAATTTTTGAAAATTATTTTTTTCCTATTGGCTCTACGGTCCTAAAACCTTTTCCATTCGATAGAGCGGAAAAAAATAGTCGCGTATAGTGATTGGTGGGATTTAAAAATGGATATTTTGGGGTTTCAAGCGATTTGAAGTCGATTTGGCCCAAATAAACGATGAAATGTAGAACATTTTTCAAAATTGCTCATCTCCGCTAGGTCCTTCGACCCCAAAGGATACTCCATCCACTAGAGCAGGATGATATAGTCGGGTATTGTGACTAGTAGGCTGAGAAAATTGAAATTTGGTATTTTTGAGCGATTTTCAACGCATTATAACCCTTTAAAATGGATATTTTGGGGTTTCAAGCGATTTGAAGTCGATTTGGCCCAAATAAACGATGAAATGTAGAACATTTTTCAAAATTGCTCATCTCCGCTAGGTCCTTCGACCCCAAGGATACCCATCCACTAGAGCAGGATGATATAGTCGGGTATTGTGACTAGTAGGCTGGAGAAAATTGAAATTTGGTATTTTTTAGCGATTTTCAACGCATTATATCCCAATAAACGAAGAAAAATTTTTTTCTCCAAATTGAGCCAAAATTCATATATAGGGGTATTTTGCGCTGCTCTTCGATTGGCGCTATGATTTTTGCAATATCTCAAAATTTTTGAAAATTATTTTTTTCCTATTGGCTCTACGGTCCTAAAACCTTTTCCATTCGATAGAGCGGAAAAAAATAGTCGCGTATAGTGATTGGTGGATTTAAAAATGGATATTTTGGGGTTTCAAGCGATTTGAAGTCGATTTGGCCCAAATAAACGATGAAATGTAGAACATTTTTCAAAATTGCTCATCTCCGCTAGGTCCTTCGACCCCAAAGGATACTCCATCCACTAGAGCAGGATGATATAGTCGGGTATTGTGACTAGTAGGCTGAGAAAATTGAAATTTGGTATTTTTGAGCGATTTTCAACGCATTATATCCCAATAAACGAAGAAAAATTTTTTTCTCCAAATTGAGCCAAAATTCATATATAGGGGTATTTTGCGCTGCTCTTTCGATTGGCGCTATGATTTTTGCAATATCTCAAAATTTTTGAAAATTATTTTTTTCCTATTGGCTCTACGGTCCTAAACCTTTTCCATTCGATAGAGCGGAAAAAATAGTCGCGTATAGTGATTGGTGGGATTTAAAAATGGATATTTTGGGGTTTCAAGCGATTTGAAGTCGATTTGGCCCAAATAAACGATGAAATGTAGAACATTTTTCAAAATTGCTCATCTCCGCTAGGTCCTTCGACCCCAAAGGATACTCCATCCACTAGAGCAGGATGATATAGTCGGGTATTGTGACTAGTAGGCTGAGAAAATTGAAATTTGGTATTTTTGAGCGATTTTCAACGCATTATATCCCAATAAACGAAGAAAACTTTTTCTCCAAATTGAGCCAAAGTTCATATATAGGGTCATGTTGCGGGGCTCTTCGATTGGCGCTATGATTTTTGCAATATCTCAAAATTTTTGAAAATTATTTTTTTCCTATTGGCTCTACGGTCCTAAAACCTTTTCCATTCGATAGAGCGGAAAAAAATAGTCGCGTATAGTGATTGGTGGGATTTAAAAATGGATATTTTGGGGTTTCAAGCGATTTGAAGTCGATTTGGCCCAAATAAACGATGAAATGTAGAACATTTTTCAAAATTGCTCATCTCCGCTAGGTCCTTCGACCCCAATACTCCATCCACTAGAGCAGGATGATATAGTCGGGTATTGTGACTAGTAGGCTGAGAAAATTGAAATTTGGTATTTTTGAGCGATTTTCAACGCATTATATCCCAATAAACGAAGAAAAATTTTTTTCTCCAAATTGAGCCAAAATTCATATATAGGGGTATTTTGCGCTGCTCTTTCGATTGGCGCTATGATTTTTGCAATATCTCAAAATTTTTGAAAATTATTTTTTTCCTATTGGCTCTACGGTCCTAAAACCTTTTCCATTCGATAGAGCGGAAAAAAATAGTCGCGTATAGTGATTGGTGGATTTTAAAAATGGATATTTTGGGGTTTCAAGCGATTTGAAGTCGATTTGAAGTCGATTTGGCCCAAATAAACGATGAAATGTAGAACATTTTCAAAATTGCTCATCTCCGCTAGGTCCTTCGACCCCAAAGGATACTCCATCCACTAGAGCAGGATGATATAGTCGGGTATTGTGACTAGTAGGCTGAGAAAATTGAAATTTGGTATTTTTGAGCGATTTTCAACGCATTATATCCCAATAAACGAAGAAAAAATTTTTTCTCCAAATTGAGCCAAAATTCATACAGAGGAATATTGTGCGCTGCTCTTTCGATTGGCGCTATGATTTTTGCAATATCTCAAAATTTTTGAAAATTATTTTTTCCTATTGGCTCTACGGTCCTAAAAACCTTTTCATTCGATAGAGCGGACAAAAATAGTCGCGTATAGTGATTGGTGGGATTTAAAAATGGATATTTTGGGGTTTCAAGCGATTTGAAGTCGATTTGGCCCAAATAAACGATGAAATGTAGAACATTTTTCAAAATTTCTCATCTCCGCTAGGTCCTTCGACCCCAAAGGATACTCCATCCACTAGGGATGATATAGTCGGGTATTGTGATTAGTAGGCTGAGAAAATTGAAATTTGGTATTTTTGAGCGATTTTCAACGCATTATATCCCAATAAACCAAGAGAAATTTTTTTCTCCAAATTGAGCCAAAATTCATATATAGGGGGATTTTGCGCTGCTCTTTCACTTGCCGCTATGATTTTTGCAATATCTCAAAATTTTTGAAAATTATTTTTTCCTATTGGCTCTACGGTCCTAAAAACTTTTCCATTCGATAGAGCGGAAAAAAATAGTCGCGTATAGTGATTGGTGGGATTTAAAAATGGATATTTTGGGGTTTCAAGCGATTTGAAGTCGATTTGGCCCAAAGAAACGATGAAATGTAGAACATTTTTCAAAATTTCTCATCTCCGCTAGGTCCTTCGACCCCAAAAGATACTCCATCCACTAGAGCAGGATGATATATTCAACGCATTATATCCCAATAAACGAAGAAAAATTTTTTTCTCCAAATTGAGCCAAAATTCATATATAGGGGTATTTTGCGCTGCTCTTTCGATTGGCGCTATGATTTTTGCAATATCTCAAAATTTTTGAAAATTATTTTTTTCCTATTGGCTCTACGGTCCTAAAACCTTTTCCATTCGATAGAGCGGAAAAAAATAGTCGCGTATAGTGATTGGTGGGATTTAAAAATGGATATTTTGGGGTTTCAAGCGATTTGAAGTCGATTTGGCCCAAATAAACGATGAAATGTAGAACATTTTTCAAAATTGCTCATCTCCGCTAGGTCCTTCGACCCCAAAGATACTCCATCCACTAGAGCAGGATGATATAGTCGGGTATTGTGACTAGTAGGCTGAGAAAATTGAAATTTGGTATTTTTGAGCGATTTTCAACGCATTATATCCCAATAAACGAAGAAAAATTTTTTTCTCCAAATTGAGCCAAAATTCATATATAGGGGTATTTTGCGCTGCTCTTTCGATTGGCGCTATGATTTTTGCAATATCTCAAAATTTTTGAAAATTATTTTTTTCCTATTGGCTCTACGGTCCTAAAACCTTTTCCATTCGATAGAGCGGAAAAAAATAGTCGCGTATAGTGATTGGTGGGATTTAAAAATGGATATTTTGGGGTTTCAAGCGATTTGAAGTCGATTTGGCCCAAATAAACGATGAAATGTAGAACATTTTTCAAAATTGCTCATCTCCGCTAGGTCCTTCGACCCCAAAGGATACTCCATCCACTAGAGCAGGATGATATAGTCGGGTATTGTGACTAGTAGGCTGAGAAAATTGAAATTTGGTATTTTTGAGCGATTTTCAACGCATTATATCCCAATAAACGAAGAAAATTTTTTTC